>VOQK01014760.1:3579-14556 GCA_015052645.1 Benitochromis conjunctus
TAAAAATTGCACATCCCTTAATCCTTCCATCTTTTTTTTTTTTTTTTTTTTTTACATTTGTCAGCAGAATAATCAAAGTGCAGCTCACGCCAGGTGGCTTTTCTCTCTCTACTCGCCACAGATGACTAAAATAAAAAAGGCTTTTATGCAAATGTTAGAGAACCTGCAAGCTGCAATGGTGCCAGCACAAATATCCAGGCTGCCAGAGAACGCGTGTGCACAGAAAGTGAATGAGAAACCGTCTCTTGCCAGTATTCCAGTCAAGGTGCCTTTGAAGATGCTGCAGCAGAAGAGAAGTAGATGTGATTGTGTTGTAAACATCGCGAGTGTGAAGGATGGTTTAAGGCTGTTGCCGAGAAAGAACATAGAAACCATAAATAATGTCACAGTTATATATATATAGATATATATATATATAAAAAAAACAGGTGCCAAATCTACAGCAACGGTGCGACAGGGGGAGTGTTGGTGTTCTTTTATTGACTAAAGTGTGATCTTCCATACAACTAAAATGTGTGTGTGTCTGTGGAGCACTGACATGATATCCTATGACAGATTGAGGCCACCGTGAAGCGATCATGAAAGAGTGGCTCCAGTTATTGATCCTGGGATTAACAGTGGAGCTGCACAGATAACGCCACACGCTGCAGCGGAGGATTTTCATGAGACGACGCTATTATGCTTTATCGTTTTTGCTACGATGATCCAAATATTTGAAATCTGTTAGATATTGGCTGTTATCCCCAAAAACCTGCGTTGCATTTAAGATTTTACAGAAAAGCACGGAAACAACCTGAGGATAATAACGTCAGAAAAACAGGAGAGTAGCTGCAGGTGACAGACTTCACTCGACACCTCCACCCACTCAGCATCCCAAAACAAAGAGAGATTTGAAAGAAAAAAAAAAAATGTAGCTGTTTCAAGCTCTGACTTTTTACTGTCAACATATTTATGCAAGAATATTTATGCCAGCTTATGTAATTGAGCCCAAAGCTAAACAGTTTAGCTCACTTAAACACAATGCTAAGTGTAGGCCTATAAAAATCACTGAAACTTGATCTTTCTTTCATCTCTCAGGAACATTTGCAGTTTCTCTTCTGACTGAAACACGACCACATTGAAAGTAATAATACAATAAATAATCTATTAAAATGCTATATCATTTAAAATCAATTAAGCAAACAAACACAGAAATGCTAAAAGGAAAAGCAGCTGTACAGTGAACAAGATTTGCAAGTCATTTGCACTCAGAATGTTAGCTTTTCAGTTTGTGCAGGAAAAACATGAACAGGAGACAACAAATGACCTCAAAATGCTTGGAAGGATAAATGCTCCACATACTCTACGAAGAAAGAAGACCAGGTTTTGTTACGTCTTTTCCCTCTGAGAAATATGCCAGCTACTCTATTTCAATCCATATCACGACTTCCTTGATCCATTGTATAAAGAAGGGGGGAGGCAGACTACCCATCATCACACTAAGAATGATGTAAACATCGTTTAATTTGCAGGGTATAAAGTAATGAAATGGTCTATTTGGGATGGGGAGAGGGGATACGTTTTTGTCACAGCGCCAGAGCAACTTTGAAACTGTAAGCAAAAGGCCACTGACTGAACAAACAAATAGAAACATGACACACAAAGAGCCAAAATGTGCTGAAATCCAAGAATTTTAGTAGACATGACAGATTATTTTGAAATAAATCTGGGTCCTTGCTCCAGAAATCAAGATATTTGTCCTTCCGTCTGTCCGTGCATATCTAGTTCAGGGTTGCGGGGTGGCTGGAGCCTAGCCCAGTTGTCATAGCAAGGTGAGGGGAAGGAGTCTGCTGCCACTAGCTTAAATGCTTAAATTTTTTTTGTATTGAAATACGCGCCTGCATCAGTAAATGGATAAAATAAGCATTCACAGATAAACCTATGTACATGTACATTGTCATATTCATGAATATAAATGAAATCATTTCTGTTTTGACATGCAAAGCTAGCTAATGCAATCTCAGTTCAGACCTGCTTCAATAATTGAAGAAAAGCTTGTATAATATTTATTATTTATGAACATATTTGAATGTATCCTAACACATATCAACTGCTCGTGTAGGCTTTATATATATTTTTTTTCTCATTTGGAGTTTGAGTCCACACACTAATAAGAAAATCAGTCAAAGGACAGCTAATGTTTGCTCATGTATGTGAGAAAACATGGGTCCTTTTACATACACATGCACCCTGCTGAAGCAGTTTTTATTACTTCTTTTATTTTATTTTTCATTTTAGGACATCAGGTACTGACTGACCCATGAACTGGTTCTGGGTGTATTTTATTCATGTATGATGGATGTGTACATGCATGGATAAAAGTTATTTAATGACATGATATAGGTTGCTGGTGATGTCACATGTCAGAGGTTGAGAATGTTGCAAATCCTAACAAAACCAATGTCATCACAGTTTGCAGCAACACCGCTTTACAAGTCCACAGAGAGAAATCCCAACCCCTGAACAAGCAGTGGGTAACAGTGGCTATAATAAGATTTTTTTGTGTGATTCACAAACTGAAGATAACATTTTTGAAAGCAGATATTTAAAGATAAATTTGACTTTGTGTCTCCCTGCTGCGACTTTAATTAGAGACACATTAGTTCAGGTTTGAATCCCTGGGGTGATCAGGGGGAGATTTGACTAAATATTATCGTTTTCCAAGTTTATATCTAACCACACGCAGACCTTGTTAGAACATAGACAGAACAGCCTCTGGCTCCTGCGCTTCAGAGGTTAGCTACCTTTCATTGACCTTCTGTTGAATAGTTGAGAAACTCCAACATGACTAAATATTCATGGCGTTTTCTTGTCATCCATAATGCATTGTATTTTAAATCCGGTGACCTCTTTGCACCTCTCATGCTTCTCTGCAAGTGGCTGTACACATGGGGAGAAGTGAAAACAGACTTTGCCACGTCCTTTAAAATAAGCAGCTGCTTCCTGATACATTTACTTTCTGTGGTGATTTGGATTTAAAGTGAAAAAAGAGAAAAAAAAAGCTGGCATTACACTGAGTCATATCGAGGTGAGGATAGCTAAGTGTGAGCACACACAGGACATTCTCATTTCAGTTATAATAATGCAGTTTCTTGTGCATCTCAGTAATTGCCCGCCTAGTATTAGTAAGACGGGGCTTTCACTCCTGTCTTGATTTGTTTTTTCTGTTTTTTCGGTTACTGAGGTGAAGGGACACGCTCAAACCCAAACCACATTTTTTCCTAATCCTGACAGTTTACCAAGTAGTTTTTAGTACCCAAACCTAACTAGAGAGTGAAAGCAAAAGTTAAAAAAGGCAGTAAAAACAAATTCAAACAGCATGAGGAAAAACGAAAGTGAAATAAAATGCAAACCACAAAATTTCACCATGTCTGGCCGTTAAATCTGGACCCAGCAATAACGTCTCCAACTTCTTCAACTTTCCTGACAACTCTGCAGGTCTTTAAGATTACCATTTCCTCTCGGTGGCCCCTCATTATTTAATGACATTGTTTGTTCCTACCAACACAAACAAGCCCGTGTGAGTGTTCCTTAAACTACTTAAATGCAGCCAAGTTTAGCCAGAGTTCAAGTCCCACTTCATTTTTAAGTTTCACTACTGGTCTTTAGATTTGAACAACACAACTGCTCATCTTGAGAAAGATAAAGAAAAGAAGTTGTATGGAATGAAATACACCCTTTAAAATACATGTTAGAAAGCTGCATGTTTTCGGTTACATGGGTTCACTTCAAGCACCTATTTGCTGACAAGTCAGCCAGCCATTGAGACCGGATCAAAACATGGACAAACTCATGAACCATTTTCACACATACAGCATATTACCTGACAGAGCTGCAGGTGAGAAGATTCATACCTAATGCAATGTGACTAGACACTTAAGGCTCTTCAAGCTGCCAGGACTCTCACCCTTACAAAGCCTGTGTGATATCCGATTCCCCCATGTGACAAGAATGCTGGTAGCTGTCCACTGAATTTGAGTGAATGCACGTCACATATCCTATCTCCTGTCACTGAAACCAGAACATTTCCATTTTTGAAGACTATACTTCTCACATGTAGCACACAAAGTAATAATAGGAAAGGTAGAAAAATATCTATATATACTGTCTGTGGTGTGAATGAAAACAGTACACATGTTAATACCAAGTGTAAATGTAAATAGGATAGTAGTGTCTGTTTTTTAGGGACAGACTAACCACACCCAGGTAATTACATGCGCTTCCGACTAGGACTTTCCACACCCTGTGCAGCACTCGTACTGTGGTTCTATACAACCAAAGCTGTGTGTGGTCTCAGAAATACAACCTCAGCTGTGATGCTGGGTGTGGTCAGCGGTTCTGCTGACTAACCAGGTCAGTGCAGCTAAGTTTACCTCCTTCAAAAAACACAAACTAGTGTGGAGTTACACTTTAAAGCTGCATTATTTATATGTTGGTTGTGAGGGCTGTGATGGTTAGATCCACAGCTTCACAACTTAAATAGTCATTTGATCACCACTTGCAACACTAGCTCCCTAACACATGCTATACTCGTTAATCTCTCAAGATCTTTTGTTTAAGTAGTACTTACAAGCATTTTTGCATACCTGAGCCTGACCCTTGTCTGAACTGGCTCATATCTGATCTGTATGCCTTCTCTGATTACCTACCTATTACCAACCTTGCGTGGGTTGTGCAGAGAGCTTTTTGACTTGTCTTGCTTATGAATTAATATTTTAAGATTCCTTAGAAGAGTGATGCTTCTTTCTCCCAAGCACTGGCTTTAAGCACAGTGAGCTTAAAAAACAGAGATGTCACTAGACACTGAGCAATACAGTAGATGGGAGTTCAACTATAAAACAATCAGCTTAAATCTCAAAATTTGCCATCTCCAGGTCAAATTCCTCCTTCAGTTTCCAAACAAGCAGTGAGGCACCGTTAAGAGCTAAAAATGATCTCAATTATTATTATTGTTATCCTCAGTATGCAATTAGTGTATCTGCTCTCACAGGCATTAGGGTCAAGCGTAAAGCCTTGAGATCTGCAGATGACATTATTCACAAATTTAAAAGGAGCTAAACTGTGCAATTATGTTTCAACACAGAAGATTATCTGCTTGTGGTAAAATTTAGCCGGGATTTTGAAACCAAGATGGCGACGACAACATTGAGGCTTCAAAACGGGACTTCAGAAACCACTGGATGACATCACTGTAGCTACGGCCACCTTTTATACTGTCTATGACTTAAACATGGGTGGCTGTGGCGATTGACTCACTTTTGAAGTCTCAAGTGGCCGCTGGGGGTTCTGCAGTTTTTGGCGCTTCTGCATTGACTTCATTTTTAAGCTCTGGAGGTTGCCAGTAGATTTAGGGTCACTTGGCGAGGTACCGCACGCCTTGAGTGTCTGATAGGTAGAGACAAGTGCCATCATACAGTATCGTGATAAGACGATATTGAAAAAGAACAAAATTGCAGCCAAGGGACTGTTTGAGATGGTGCCATTTACAACAGGTGAGTAATTAATGTTTGGCTGCCTGTTCATATTTGCTATCTAAAAGTTGTGATCCTAAGCCAAGTCCCTGCACAGAAATTTCAGTGGATCATTTCTGAAGCCTTAAAAAATACTGGAGTGTGGGAGACTGTTAGCCGGAGGGGTTGTAGTGTACAGCAGCTCCTGTGAATTGCTCCAGCAATGACAGCATTTGTGCTGCCACATTTACTGTGCTGCCAAAAAGATTCTCATTTAAAACACAGTGTAAGCCTCTGTCACAGCGGTGATATTAAGTACAAAACACTGTACAAACACAGGTGCTGAGAGTATACACTATGTGGACATTTTATGTAGGAATGCAGTGCACAGTTCATCATGTTCTCCTGCTCTCTCTCTTTCTGTCCTCATGCAGCACAGTGTCCTCATGCAACTCTGCCAATGTCAGTTATAAATAGCACTGTAGCCCAGAGTGCTCTCAGCTCACACCCCAAACACACACACGCACGCACGCACGCACACACACAAATAAAGCCTGAGAATACAATCTGCATGATAAAGACTTTCATTTAGGTTTGACTGGAACTGGAGGAACCAAAATGTCAGCTCCCCTCTGATTGAAGAGGAGTGTTGACATGTCAGTCTTAAATCTGGAGAGCATTAAAGCGGACATTAACAAATCAATATGCAGCTGCAGTATATCACACCCTATTAAAAGGACATGGCCACAGTAAACTTTGCTTGGGCATTTTAACTTAAATTGAACTTTTAAGGCTTCTGTTTTAATCACCTTTACACCCTTTCCATCTGGAAATCTTTTGCAGCCTTGCCATCTCTTCTCCTCTGCCTGCCTTTATCTCTGCAAGCTGGTAATCCTCAGGGTGTCTGTCTGTCTCTTCAACTTGTCTCTCAGTTGGATATGGAGTGCTACTGAAGACTTTTACCATCTCTCTGGAGGGAGTGAGAAGTAGAGGAGAGAAGGGAAGTGAGAAAGGGGATGTATGTTTTGGACACTGACAGGATTTAAAATGAACCCTGACTCATGTCGGGCTCATTACTTCGCTGTTGAGGGTTTGCTAAACTTCACGCTGAAAGCTCGGGATTATAATGGTGATTATGTGTAAAGATGTAGCAACCCAGGAGACAACGAAAAGGAGGAAAAAAGAAAATAATGAGTAATCTGGATGATCACTGTGCTAATGTCTCAACACAGACAGAGCCAGTTCATTATAATAAAGGCCAGCATTCTACCAAGAGCAGTGAAAGGGGCAAGTGTACTAACCAAAATAATACAACATAAGCGTTGGCTTCATGCATCTTTTTCTCTGGCAGCATGGCAGTTCAGATCAGTGAGAGGCAGTTGAAACATACTTGATATGGTTTTGATATAAGAGTGAAGTCTTAGAAATTGCTGGGGACTGTGTGCTGATATACGTTTGTGATCTCCAGATAAATCTGACAGCCCAGGTGGAGCGCGGGATTCATTCAGAGGAGAGCTACCATATTACAAACTATTCCACAGAATAAACCTGAAAGCCGACCTGCGTGATCTGCAGAAGTATGCAAAATATGATGAAGTCGCTTTTACTGTGTCATGCGTAGAAACGCATGCGTCACACACTGAAGGTTGAAGCAGGTCTGAGGCTGAGGGTATTTATTAAAGTCAGTATTGCATATTTGGAAATTCAAACATTCATTTAACACACTTCATTTGTTTTGACTAAGTGGCAATCTCCAGAGCTGAAAAAACGAAGCCGATGCAGAAGTAATAAAAACTGCAGTACCTCTAGGCTGACTCCTAAAATGAGTGAATATCCATAGACATAAATGTTAAGAAGTCCAGCATAATCAAAAATTAGCAATAAAAGGCATATTCATATCCCGTTACAAAAAATGGATGCTCCTAGGCTTCACGATCTTTTAATCCCATTTTATTTTGAAGGGTGTCAAATACTGATATTTTGTCAAAGCTTATTTCCATATCACACAGAATACACCCTTTTGTGTTAGTGTCGAAAGAATCCGGTTCATGGTAACAGTGCAATAGGTCTTACTATAAACTCATATGTGGATGTTGTGAAGAATCCCTTGGCATCGCATTTAAATACACTGGGTAAACATCACATTTTAACCCAAAAGACAGACAGGACGCAGATCTTTACATGAACATAAATGAAGTAATTTTTCAGTTTTCAAGACCTGGGCAAGTAAAAACAAAATATAAAACAGGATGGTAAACAAGTTGAAAAAAACTGGATTTATTCCACTGCCACCAGCCTCAAAATGTGGAGCTTTTAAAAGATGTGATTAAACAGAGAAGCCAGCAGCAAGAGAACAGCATCATTTTATGCCCTGGGATGATCGCGTGTTGCTTTATCTCTTTGGTTTAATCGTCATAAAAACCAAAGAGCAAAAGAAGCATTTCACCATTACACGATAAAAGAAAGTGGTGTACTATCTCTTTAAATTGCAAAAAGACCTGACTAAAATAATACGCCCAGATGTCGGTTCCCCATCTGGTTCTCACATTGCTGAAAGCACCCCCCACCCCCCAAAAACCCCCCTCCTTTAATGAATATAAATGTGTATAATTACAACCAACCATACAGCGATACAACAAAGCCCGGCTTCCTGATGAAACGCATCCATCTGATCTGAGCCCCCACCTCATCATTCAACTGCAGCAGAGCTTCAGTAATTTTTTCCCCCCCTTTGGCTCCTTGTTTTGATCCTGCAATTCATATCATCATCAGTTTGATATTTGTCAGATTTCCCATTCTCAATAATCCCATTCATTTCTCAGTGTGCTCGAACGATGCCAGGCCATTTGGTGAGGTTAACACAGAGACGGAGCTGTGGGACTGCAAGCAGTGAACTCATGTTCCAGTTCTATTTAAAGCTCCTGCTGCAGTGAAAGACAGATAGCTTCCCTTCATTAGTCTTAACCTGAAATATTCAACAGGAGGCAGACGGGGAGCCAGAAGGAGGTCGACGGGGACAGAAATGAGGTAAATGTTCAGAAGCTTTCCTGGTACAGCTCTGACTAAACTGCTGCAGCATTATTAGCTCTTCCTACCCAACTGTCAGATCCCGTTATAAAGATCCCAATCCGAGTTACTCCTGCAAAAGGGCGTCAAGTTGGTGATAACCTCAACTGACCTCTAGAGAAAGAAAACTGAAGATTTGTGGGAGTTTTATCATCTCATAAATGTCTTTGAGGTTATGAAAGCCCCATGTGATCTGGTAAAAACAATTTCAGTAACAATTTTAGCTTCCAGTAATTATGAAAACAAGAGGATAAACAGCTACTTTTGTATGCAACCCTTCTCAACACTGCTTATTCATTGTTCAGTTCAGTTTTATGATGATAATTATAGTGACAAAATGATGGCTTTTAGTTAAAAAAACTAGAAGAGGTTACCACTGTAAAAGATTTAGATTAGCAAACCTGTGGAGGGACCATTAACAGATTGCAACTACATTTATTTATGGATCTCCAAGGGTTTCTCACCTGGTCACCTTTCAGGGCTTTTATTTGGCTGTTAGCTCCTCATCACTCTCTGCATGGCTACTGTGCAGCTCTGCTGTGGTGTTGCAGTCTCCCCTGTCTGAATGTGACATCTACAATGTCTTGTTTTAATTAGATGAACAGCAATCATCCAATAGCACTACTATCTGTGAGATCCTGGACGAACGCTTTCATATGCAGGGCATTTCTGAAGAAATGTTACACTGACAGCTTGTTGGCTTTGTGACTGATGCCACACCTGTTATGATGATATGATACGGAGCAGCAGTCACACTCCTCTGTGGAAAGATCAGTCCTAGCCTGACAATCATTCACTGCGGGAATCACAAGTTGGAACTTGTGATTAAAACAAATGAAAAAGCTGAATCATTTTCAGATATTTATTGACTCTCTGTAAAAAAATCCTGCTCTTCATCTCAATAAATGGACCACTACAATCAGCTGATTTAAGTTTATGTGCAGAAGGAGGAAAATGGTGGCGCAGTCTAGAGTGGAGTTGTGGACATTAATTTTATTTTTATTGCTGTGTGTTGATATGTTAAAACTGAAAGAATGATCCCATGTGTGTCCTTATTAGTAAAGGGATCAGTGTTGGTGTCTGGGACTGTAGCCTAAGGTTTATATTGTCAAATGGTAATTATGGGACAATCTTTTGGGTTTTAGGTCATTTTACAGAGTAAGTAATGCAAAGAGTAGTGTAACAAATTAAGTTTTATGGTGAGTAATTAGTTAGTTAGTTATGTACTGTATTACTTTTAAGAAAACTAACAGTAATTGTAAACATCATTTTTTTGAGCAATGACAACATATATAAGGACCCATGAATAACTACACAGAACAAATGTTTATGCTTAATGTGTATTTAAAAAAAAAAAGAAAATTTTCAGACAGTATATCATATTTTTAAATGACCAAAAATCGGTATCTGTCTTAAGACAGATAAATCAGTTGGGCTCTTATGTCCATCATCATAGCAGAATGTTTATTTATTCCTTTTTTTGGTTGATATCATATCCTGTGGCAAGTGCTTAATTATCCCAATTCACAGTTCAATCAATGCTGCTTTAGCCTAATATCTCATAATTACAAGATCTTGTGGAGAAAATTGTAAATATGAGATAAAGTACCACACACTGATGAGGAATGAATTGCTTCAGAAGTGAGAATGTTTTTAAGAATTATTCCGTATCAAAGTCATTTCAGTTACAGTTGTCAGTATTAATAGCTTATCAATTTATTTACTTTGGTTTAATATGTAGAGGAGTGAAAAGCCACTTTCATCATTTTACATATCACAGACCCTCTGGATGTTCAATTCAATTCAATTTTATTTATACAGCGCCAAATCACAACAACAGTTGCCTCAAGACCCTTGATATTGTAAGGTAGACCCTACAATAATATATACAGAGAAAAACCCAACAATCATATGACCCCCTATGAATAAGGACTTTGGGGACAGTGGGAAGGAAAAACTTCTTTTTTAACAGGAAGAAACCAGGCTCAGGGAGGGGCGGCCATCTGCCGCAACCAATTGGGGTGAGAGAAGGAAGACAGGATAAAAGGCGTGCTGTGGAAGAGACCCAGAGATTAATAACAAGTATGATTCAGTGCAGAGAGGTCTATTAACACATAAGGAGTGAGAAAGGTGACTGAAGAAGAAATACTCAATGCATCATGGGAATCCCCCAGCAGCCTACACCTATTGCAGCATAACTAAGGGAGGAACCAGGGTCACCTGATCCAGCCCTAACTATATGCTTTAGCAAAAAGGAAAGTTTTAAGCCTAATCTTAAAAGTAGATATAGTGTGTCTCCCGAATCCAAACTGGGCCTGAAAACTAAAGGCTCTGCCTCCCATTCTACTTTTAAATACTCTAGGAACAACAAGTAAGCCTGCAGTGTGAGAGCGAAGTGCTGTAATGGGGTGATATGGTACTA
>VOQK01014761.1:11394-22697 GCA_015052645.1 Benitochromis conjunctus
ATGTGTGTGGGTGTGTGGGTGGGGGGGGGGGCAGGATTTACTTCTAGGATAGTTATGTTATAGTGAAAATGCTGGATTTACATCTGGAACACTGAAGAGGAAAGATGCTGCGGAGGTATTATGACGGCTATCTCCGCCCACGTCACTTTGCAAATGAGGTTATCACTATCCTGGGATCCAGGCTGGAATATACGGTATGCAGAGAGTTTGGGCAGAAGGATGATTTTCTGACTCTCAACTGAGAACTAGATCTACAGCTGGAGAGAAGAAACTTCACATTAAACCTATGAGCAATTATTGATTTTTATTTTTTTTTTTAATTTACAGTAATGTTTTGATGAAGGCAAGTGCAAATGTTTTTGTGCCTTTTTTTTTCTTTACTTGGTAGTCTAAAATAACATTTTTGACATTTGGCTTTGTTTTGGACTAAAAATCTAAATGTGTTTTCATCAGTCAAGCAAAAGATCTTCTTTACTTGGACATTTGGGCTTCTGCTTGTGGATTTCTTAAAGTAGGCTCTACTGCTGGCACCATGCCTTATCATGATGAGGAGTACCCCGGTCAGCCTCTGTGGCAGTCTGTGCTGCTTTTCTGCTGCAAGGGCATGATTGAGGGCATCATGGTCATTCTGTTCTTCTGGCTTCTGGTTCAGGTCCTGTTCACCAAACAGTTAGAAGGTATTGTATCCGAGCCCAAAACAATAACCACATCGCCACATGCTGATACCATATACATGCTGATGACAGAGCTCCCTGGTCCATAACAGTTGTGATTCTGTTATTTTCGTTCTGTTCTTACATAAAGCAAAGCTAAAATAACATCAAATGTTTCTTTCCAGTGTTTGTGTTTTTGGTACATTTTGTGTTGCTAAATCTTTTTGATAATTACATAATTTTTTAGAAACCTCCTTTAGTGAGGCATATCTCCACAAATGAAGGGCTGTGAATTTTGCTACCCCTTTGTTCCAATCATATTAGGAATGGCATATTTATTCATATATTTTTCAGCGTTTAAGTGTTTATTTTAAGAAAGCATCGACAAAATGAGAACTAGTCATTTAATAATGTGCTAATACTTTCAAGCACATGGGCCCAAATACTACGTTAACTGCATTATTATAATCCCAGAGTTGACTGGGATGAATTACAATAAACCTCTGCCAACTGGCCTTATTATCCTCTGTTGTTCCGACAGTTCATCTTCAGATTCTTCTTCTGGTTGGACTGATCACCTTTTGTCTGTGTTTGGTCCTGGGATGCCTTCTGTGCTTGTGGAAAAGTAAAGTTTGTCGAGTGAAGGACAAAGCTCCTGCGACATCAGCACCGGCTCCTGCTGAACCTGTGTCCTTTGCTCAGAGCTCACCTCCTCCCTCAGCAGCAGCAACAGCATCAGCATCCAAGCAGCAGTTTGAGGAACTGGATGAAGAAGTGCTGGAGTACCCATCCACGTTCACCAGCGCTGCTACTTCAGAGGGCGAATTTGGCTCTCTGGCATTTTCAAAGCAAACTTCCTGTGAACAAAAGGAGCCTACAAAGTCTTATTTTTCCCTACGCCGCCTCAGCACGCCTCTGCTCTCATCACCCCTTTATAAACCATTAGACCAGAGTCATAGCTCACTGCCTTCGTTTCCCAAACTGGCACTACTGGCCAAAACATGTAAGGCCCTGCAGAGACGCTGCACTGTGACTGGGGAACACATATCTTACAATGAGCACACTAGACTCACCAGACCCAGTGCTGGCTGTCCTTCTACAAAAGAAAAACCTATCCCATTGGCCCCACTAAGCTATGGCTCCAGTGCAAGCTGCCAACATCCAATATCACCAAAACCTTGTCTCCACTTTACTATGGCCTTCTCTTCAGAGCAGCAAACCCTGACAGTCACTGTCCTCAACCTCAGTGGGACGCCTCACGGGCTGGAAGATGTGTCTGTGCAGGGCAGCCTACCACCTCTCTACCCCTTTCCTATGCAAGCCGCTGTGCAAAGCAGCTCCAGCTCTGAAACCCACAGCCTGGTGCTAATTTTTAAGGTGAGCTCTGTGGAGGAGCTCCAAAGGTGTGTACTGAAGGTAGCTTTGAATGCACGAGAACCAGCGAGCCCCAGACGCAGTGCTCTGGGTGAACTAGAAGCCGAGTGTGCAGGAAGAAACTGGACACCACAGACGCCACTTCACTTAACAAAAGAACTCAATCGAAGCAAGTGGAAAATAAAAAAGGTAGTGAAGGTTACACATCTGTGAGTGGTTTAAATGTCCGTACTTGGAGGTAAAAGCAACTTTATTGTTTGATTAGGAACCCTTTGGGTACAAATCTGTTGCTAGACCCCCTTTGGCCACAATTTTAGACCTCTGAACTTTAATCGGGGAACAATAACAAGATGGAAGAAAATGTAACAATATCTAGATTTTTTTTCCTGTAGTTTTATTAATTCATTGCTGTGTATGACAGAGCTAAATGTTCAAATCGCATTTCCTGCTGATTAAGAAAGCCCTCTTTGCTCTTTGAACTTTTGCCCTTTGACTGCAGAGTCTGACCTCTCAGGATGCACTGATGTGTAAGGCGCTTAGCTGTCCTCCACAGATCTTCATTTTGCTTCATTATCAGACTCTGTCCCACTGTGTTAAAGCTACGGTCCTCAGAGCTGATAATCTAGACAGCCTTGTTTCTACACCGATGGCAGCAGGTAAAACCAGAGTTTGGTGTCACTTAAACTCAACAAAATGCGTATTTGGTTTCAGAATGCTAGGGCATAATGGACAGATGTATTATATAAGCGTGCATGGGTAGAACTAACTTTTTTCTTTCAGGGGCAGAGGTAAAGTAATTCCCTATGTTTGCTTTTAATGTTTAAGGGATTAAATGATGTCTTACAGGACCAGAATGCATCAGGAGATCATCCCTTTTTTAATGACATTGTGGTTTAATCCTTCACTATTCACAATCCTCAGGAAACGGTCCAATCTCCACTGGTGCTCTTATCTGTCTAATCTTTGTATGCATTACTCTGTCAAGGCATTATTTATTTATTTATTTTTATAGCATGCAAACTCATCCTGTATATAGATCCAAGTGATTTCATGATATCGGTTTCGTGCACAATATGTCACATAAGCATGACTCAGATAATCTCTTTATTTTATCTCAGAACCTGAAAGTAGTTGTTTGTGAATAATAGGAGGCAGTATAGTGAATGAACTTATATACTGTATATGTAAAGTTAAATGTGGTGCAAGTGCAGTGTAAATTCCAGCTAAAAATCAAAATTAAAAAATGTATTTCACTCTTTTTGAACAATTTCACCCTGTGCTTTATTCAAATCTAAATAGTCTAAAGATCTGTTAGTATTTAATGAAAGTTATACACGTTGTGTTTGTGTATATGAGTATAGACTACCAGGTGGTGATCAATCTGCACCACGAGGGAGTTTTGATGAGCAGCAGAGAGATAAAAGCAGGGTCCTGTACTGTGTGGAACACTTCTTTCCTGTTTGACCTGCCTCCAGGAGACATCAGTCAGTTGCCCCTCATGCTTGAATTTGTAATAACCCAGGTAAAGACTTCCACAGAGGGAATATTAATTTCATCATTAATCATCATATACACATGGCATGAATAGTTCTATTTATCCTGCAAAATAAATGCAACATAATTCAACGTCCCCTCTCTTGTCTAATGTGGCAGAATGCAGTCCAATCAGAAGCCAGAGTTGTTGGCCGAGTCTTCGTTGGAGCAGAGGCTGCAGATGCAGGACGTGCTCATTGGAGAGACATGTGCAGTCGGCATGTGGAACAAGCACGATGGCACACTATTCAACCCGAAACTGCAACAGAATAAGGCTGTTTGACGACCAGTGGACTGGATTTACTGTTGAGCTCTTTGGGCAACAAAAATGGTTAGACATGAAGTGCATATGGATGGAGTCTACCGGTCATCTAGTTCACCTCAAGGTTCACTGCTGTCTACACTCGAGATGATGCACATCCTCCCAATCTAGCAGCTTACTTGGACTTCAACAATTTCCATCTATGGCATGCCAGTGGAGCTGACCCCCAGCACTGCTGCTACTTCAGGTTCTCCACCACCCCACTGTCCAAATGGAGACATTAGGAGGTGTTATTAACTCATCAGTTCTGACAGACGTTTGAAAGGAGTGATCAGCTTGAGGCCAAACTCTGTATCCTGGAGTTGTCTGACCAAACTGTTGTATATGAAATGCCTGTGTTCAGTCAAACTCTGGGAAACCAGTTCTTTAAACATGGCCTTATTTCAGCATATCAGTCACTACATTCTTCTATGCAAAGTGAAGAAAGTTGCTTTTAGTGTATGTTTCTGTAAAGCAAAGCCCAGAATAAACATTTTAATTGTGCAGTCAGGTATCCATTTGGTTTCTATACCCAAAACATTTTAACTGAACACTATGGTCTTTACAATACAGATGTATTTGGTCCTTGCCACTAAAAATCTTTCTGCCATCTGGCATTGATGGCATTGATCACTGCCATTTCACAGTTCTTTAAATATTTCTTTAAAGTATCTTTCTGGATGTAAAAAATAATAATCATAATAATAGTAATGATGATGAATCATTTTATGTCATATAAATAAAAACACACACAGATTTGCCTAAAGAATCCTGGAGGAATTTTATCAGCTAAAAATGCTAAAATGATTGTTGATGTGGTTCCGCTTATTGATTTTCTGTTACAACGATACAAAAAAAATATCACAATTTGAATGGAACAATCATGTCCTCTGAAGGAACAGGAATAAAGCTGGCTGGAGTCTTCACAAATACGTCATTTAACCTCTCCCTCCTCTTCATCAGGGCTACAGATCTGTACAAGCTCAGCCAGAAATACTCCATCAGGACAGAGGGGAAGTGTCCTCTTCCACTCGGGGCCATATTCATCTGAACACTGAGAAGACTTATCTGAGAGCTTTTTGGGGGGGCTAAGGTCCCAGATTGACTTCTTCGACTTTAAGGCTTGATAAAAAGAAAAGAAGGAGAACATCTAAATTTCCAAACTTCAAATCCAACAAACATACTAGAAACGCAGAATAGAGAATGCAAACATAGAAACAGAAGGTGAATTCATTTAAACTAGGGACTTCTCCACCAATGGCCATTATCAGCGCCTCTTTTTTTTTAAACTCGATGTAATTATTCATGGAAATTTGTGGACATGTCGGGATAAATACATCCGAAGGAAGACTTGAAACACAACACAGCCATGCAGACACATTTCTACTCTACTCATTACACTGATCCTAGCACAGCTTCACCTTGCAGCAGGCTGTCATTTTTTGCCTTCAGATTGTTGATTTCTGCGGTCATAGCTGAGATCTGATGGAGGAGAGGAACAGTTTCAGACCTCTGACTACATCTTTGCTCTTGCAGGTGTGCACTGGCCATATTAATGTGCTATTTTATTGTTTTAATCCTTTTTCTAAAAAAAATGTTCAGAAAAGTTGGTCAAAGATCTTCATATGGAAACACACTGTGATTCATTCCTATACTTTCGTGGTTGACTGCAGTGTGTTCCTACTGAATGGTTAACTCCTTTGCTTCATATCCGATTATTTACCAAGTACAAGGAGTCATATTTGAGATTATGGCAGAAATGTTTTTTCCACGTACCATTTAAGCAGCTATGCAGTCAGAATGACAGCCCCTTCTCATGCACTGGATGCTCTTTGATTAAAGTAGAAGCTGGGATTAGTGCTCCCTGCACATATGCGTGTGTATATGTAATGAAAGTGAGGGTGGTTTGGAATTTCACAGTATAATCTGCATGGCACGATAATGCCACTAATGATATTAGGTCAAATCAGTTGCAGTTGTTTATATATATATATATATTCTTTTTATTCTTTTTGTTGGATGTGACTAATTTTTTAACTTGGTAATGCTTTCTGCAGTTTAACATTAAGTTTAATAACCTGTTGTTTCTGATCAAGGAGGTTTTCATCATGGGTCTCCTCTCCTGCCTCTCCCTCCTCCTCCTCCTCCTCCTCTGCTGGACAGCCATTAATCTCCTCCTCATCCTCCTCAAACACTGGCATCAAACCCGAGCCTTGTTGCCAGTTTCTCCTGTCCACTGCAGCCTGAGAAAAAAAATCACAAACACACTTTCTTGCCAGGATCATTGTAGTTTTTCAGCTTTAAATGGCTGAGGCTTCTTACCCTAAAAAGTTTAACTGTGGGTGTCCAGTCTTCAGGTGAAGAGGCTCCATTGCTGTCACCCTGTTGGGCCTCCTTTCCCTCTCGTTCCTTAAATAAACTTTTTAACTACAGATATCATAGAATATAGCAGATACTAAGGCTTATTGTAACCTACAGCTGGTATAAAACAAAACTGGCCACACTAGCAACTCAGTGATGCAGTAATAAGTCTGAGTGGCGTTAGGTAAATGTTGGCTAAATGTTAGGACTCACAGACTAGTGCTATCAGCATGCTAACATGGTAACACTAGCTATAATGTACAAACTTTGTATAGCTTGGTTTAATGTTTTAACCTGCCAGCCATCATCATTGTAGCTGAAGCTGCAGGGAATGCTGTTGTTGTTTATTAAATTAAGTATCTGACTCAATCAATCTGACTGATTCAAAATTTATTGACATGTTTCACTGACAACCGCAAGTCCAAACTTAAATTGTTACAGGCTTTATCCTGAAAGTCTGCACAAAATCATAAGGCTCTCCTACCAATTCATATCTATGTATTTCAGTAAAAAGTTAATAAGTAGACTGATTAACAATGCCACTCTGGAGCCAATGTGCTAACCTGGATCAGGACCAGGATCATACACTACCTGCTCAGTGACCAGTCTCCTTTGCTGTTCGGTGTCTACATTAAGCGGACAGACAGTTTTGGCCCTTTGGCCTTGGACAGAAGGTTTCCCATCTTCAACCTGTGGGCAAGATTAGCCTCATGTGTTACAATTACAAAGACAGGTGGCTTTGAATACATTCCATTTATGGACTTGACCTCATAAAACTGCCTCTGGGTTTGAAACTTCGAGCCTGGCACCATTTGGTTCACCTTCCCTGGAATCTCTGAAAACATCAGGAAGTCGTTTCAGAACTCAGCAAGGAAAATCAGTGCATTGAATCCTCGCAGGCTGGCTCATACCCTCTGTGTCACGAATGGAGATGTCTGGTAGAAGGCTTCCTGAATCTTGGCCATCTTCTTGAACCTTTTTCATGACCAAAGGGGAGGAGATAAGAACATACCCTTCGGGTCATGAGTGGTTAAATGTGTTGATTTATAATATGATCAGGTTGTAGTGACACTACCTTGAGCTCCAGGGCAGAAATCTTGATTTTAGCCTCATTTTTTTCCATCTCTCTCAGCCTTTCTAGAGTCTTTAAAGCATGTTCTCTAAAACAGTGGGCATGGTCATCTGTTACACAGTCATTTTCTACAACAATATGTCACACATAAGTTTAAAAAGGAAGAAAGCCTACTTATCACTCAGTTCCTTCTCTCTTTCTGCAAGTCTTTGCTTCAGTCTTTGAACCTCATTGCTTTGGATGCTGACCTGTATGTAAACCACGAAAGACAACATCATCTCCTCTTCACAGTCCCCCTCACCTTCCATTAAGGTGTTGAAAATGCACATAAGTGAGGCAGGAATATTTTGTTACCTGAAGGGATTTGTTTCGGAGGCTCTCGGAGTCCCATAACAAAGAGGATTCTGATAAGCTGATAAAAAGCAAAACAAAAAAAAAACAATTATGATGAAGAGACAGCTCGCGAAATTTAATTTCAAGCACTTTCCTGACATTGTGTTTTGAAAATGGAAATCTCATCAAAATCTACTTACCATGTCTCTGTCCCTTTGTCTGGAGTCTGGTCCCCTTCACCTGCAAATACAACGCCCCCTTGTGTCAGAGAATTCAATGACTCTTATTCTCTAATACTGGCTAACTACAAAGTACCTGATCTCTATTCTTGTCTGGAATATTTTCACTTGGCTCAGATTACTCAGAAGTGAGTTCACCTTTACCTTTGTCCTTATCTCTGTGAAGAAGTGCCTCACTCCTGCCCCTTTCCAGCTCCAGCTTTTCAAGCTCATCCCTCAGCAGCGAGTCATGTCCTCCCTGAATGTTACAAGGGTTCAGTTATATCATCTACAGCTACAGGTTTCTATTCAGAGACGCGCTGCACTCTTTGTACTGCTTCAGATTTAGATCTTTTTTCTCTAACTGGAATAATATTATCAAAATGTTTGATGTTATACGTGGCAATTCATTAGATTGAATTCAATAGTTCAAAACAATGCCTTTTTTAGCCTCTGCAGCTAAAATCCAGTATTTTATTTTAAACACTTGGATGAATGCACTGATTGAAAATGATCTCCCTTCACAAAAATAATGCATTTTGTTTACTTATAGTTCACTTGGATGTTCCACGGCATAGAATTAAGTGTGCTCTGACACTGGAAGGCAGTGTTTACATTCATCTGCCGAAGGGGGAAAGTTTCTTTGTGCTTATTCTAGACATGTGCGATTGTGAGACATGACATATTAGCCTGCAAGCTAGTCATGGTCTGGGAACTTATCCAAGTGCATATGGAAAATATCAAGGTGTCATACCCTGGGAAAAGACTTTTAGTACACTTAGTAGTGTCCGAAAATTATTTGCATATTTATAGACTCTGGATTTTTCACTGTTGGAGAAGCAGTACATGAGGTATACTTGAGATCTTTAAGAGCATGGTAAACTGATGTTCTTACTTTATTTCTTGAGTTCTTCTTTAACTCCTCTAACTCCTCTTGTGTAGACTGCAGGGACAAAGCCACCTTTTGCCATTTCTCTGTCCAATGTGACGCCACACCTTTTAGTTCCTCGATGGTGTGGACCCTTACCACATCTTGTTTGTGATACTCTTCCGCCTGCTTCTCCTTCTCAAACACCTCACCCTCCAAACGTAGACACTGATTCCTCAGTTTCTGGTTTTCTAATTCCAAGACTTCCACAGATTCCCTGAAGAAATAGTTTGAAGGTTATGTAATGAGAATTGTACTGCACTTCATAGTCAATAACAATGAAGCATCTTCTCATATTGAAGAATGTGTGTGATCTCCATCTCACCTGTGCTGAAAGCACTTTTCCTGCATTTCTTTTAGTTTGCCTTTAACTTCACTCTGCAGTTCCTCTTTTTCTCTGATCAGCTGAGAGCACCGCGCCTCCAGATCTGTGATCTGTTTGGTGTTTACAGTTTTCTCATCCGTTAGCTCCTGTACCTCATGTTGTGATATCTCCAGCCTCTTCTTGATCATTTCGAGCTCTCCTCTTATTTTTTCATTTTCCTGGTGCAATTACAGGAAGGCACAACAATACTTCAATTAAGAACCCTCCTCCCAAATAAAACTTATTAAAAGAATAGCCCCTTAAAGCTTTTACAACCTCTCTGAGACCCTTTGAGTCGAAAACCAAGTTGTAGTTATAATTCACAGTGGTTTGATCTATGATACCTCAGACGCTGTGGATTATGCTCACATCATAGTTAAAAACAATACCTGGATCAGGTGATCTTTGTCACACAGAGCCTCGGCCAGTTTGGACTTTATTTCTTTTATAGTGTCCTCCAACTTTAACACTTGAGTTGATAAGATGGCCTTTTCCTGAGCAAAATTAGGAAGATAATGTTTTAAATGAATTTTCATCATCTGTGTTGTAAAAAAAAAAAAGGACTTATGGGACTTTGATTGAGCATTGAAGGAACAAATATTCATATTTGAAAGTTAAAAAAAACCCCAATCTGATAACATCATGAAACATTTGTCATTTAAAATGGATCACATCTCTTCACTCCGGTGGACAAACTATACAATGTTAACTGTTCAAAACTTTTTTTGTTTATTGTCAGTTTTGTTCAGTTAATAATAAGTTAATAGGTTAATAAAGGCCAGCCTCTGGTTTATCAGTGTGGATGTGCAATGAAATACTGGCAAACTGACCAGGCATGCTTGGCTGATCTTGTTGTTGGCTTCGCTCAGCTCTTTCTGCAGTTCAGAATGATCCTGTGCAGTGTGACTGAGCTTCTTGTCCGTCTCCTCTATTTGACTCGACAGCGTCCTCTGCATCTGGGTGTGCACAGAAACAGAGAAGAGATGAAAATAGCAACACCACTGATGCATGACACACTTTGATGTCACTTATACAAAACTATCTGCGATAACATGAAGCCATCAACCGCTGATGATTCTTACTGAAGGTATTTTCACACAAAACACTCATCTAAATATGACAGTGCGCACAAAGAACCTCCTTTACAGCACTCCCCAACAGCAGCGAAATCCTCTGACAGGACAGTGTGAGTGCACACTGGTTTCTGCTGGTGCATCTTTCCAGCTACCTCACTGCAGTGCAGCACAACTCACTCAGCAGGTTCCGGCATCCTACTCAATTAGGGGAGGCATGATTTTGGTCAGCCTCCCCTGATACCACACCCTGAACCCATTGCTCCAACCGTCCCCTGCAGCTGAGCCACAACCCACACCCCACCACGTCTGGCTTCCAATCTTCCCAATTCACACTGAAGCAAGCCCATTCAACAAAGGATGGACCCCACAATCCACAAGACCCAAAGGATCTCTTGCCAATTTCTTGGTGTCAAACCCCAAGAAACACCCCCCAAAACTTCCACACGGTCAGATATGATTTGGTGGAACAAAACAGGAGCAACATAATATATGACATTTGATTGTAGCATTGTGTTAAATTGTGATGTTTTTAAATTCACCTCAGTAGACACCTGAAGCTGTTGGAGTGCCTTGTTACGCTCTTCCTCTAGTGTCCTTGACTTAGTCTCAGCCTCTTTCAGAGCCTCTCTCAACTTCAACATCTCTATGTCAACTTTCTGCTTCTCCTGGATTAAAAGCATTTGTTAGAAAAAGTGACATTTAGCAAAGGGGAACAAAGAGTAACACCTTGTTTAGGGCAAATCTGTTATAATAATACAATGGCTTAAACATCTGTCTGTTAAAGCCTTCTTGACTCACTGGTAATGTTCTGTTGAGCGAGCCTGGAGCGCTCTCAGTTGATTGATCGATGCTTCCTCTGTCTAGAGCAGACTTCATTTGTAACAAATCCTTCTCCAGATTTAAGACCCTTGGGAGCAAATATCATGTGAGTAATTTTTTTATTAAATTCTTAAATATTTTTTCTTGAACAATCTTTTCCTGGACTTACTTTTCACAGAGCTCTCTGCACTGTCTGCTATTTTCAATTTCAGGTGATACAGCAGCATTCTTCTCCTCCTCGAGGCCCTTCATCATTTATGGGACACATTAT
>VOQK01014768.1:3637-13978 GCA_015052645.1 Benitochromis conjunctus
GCAAAATATTTAGATTTCTGGTATGTCTGAAAAGTCAGAAAAAGATATCTACCTTTTAGAATAATAACAAACAATTGTCAATATATTAAATATATTTGCCACCAAGTATGAGAATTTGTAGAAGCGGTAGGTTAACAAATTCAAACATTTTTATAATTTTAAAAAATAACACCTCAGTGGCACCTACAATATAAATATACACCTGACACCACTCTCACTTGAGTTTAAGAGTTTTTTAGGAGAAATTTAACAACTTTTATAATCTGAATGTTTGGGGTTGGTTTTTTTGTTGTTGTTGTTGTTTTTTTATATAAATGTTATATTGTGTGTGTTTGTTTGCAGACAGCTGTTCTCCTACATCACTAAAGAAAGGCAGACCGAGTCTCTGGTAGAGAAACTGTGTCAGCGCTTTAGAACTGCAAAGTGAGTGCAGCTCTTCCTCCATTTATTTCCCATCCTCACCTCTAACCTGGATCCTTTGTTTTGTTTTGTTTTTTCTTTACCATTTCCTTTCTACTTTCTCGTGTGTCCTGTTGTATTTAATTGTGTGTGAAGCGGGGGTGGATGTGTGGGTAATTAGTGGGCGTTTTCACTGAGAGCGTTTGACAATTAAAGCAAATTCACAGTTCACTTCACCTGTCACCTACACCAACATCTTCTTATTCACCGATTTTGTCATGGAAACGGTCTTCCTGTATAGTTGGGGACTGTAGACAGAACAATTGGTCTGGCTATGCTTTAGCTTCTGACTCATACTCCATCCATTATCAGAGCTCAAATGAAGGGCATTTTATATTATACATTGGCAAAGTGAATTTGGATATAAGAAGGTTCTGGGAAAATAAGATTTGCCCTAAATGTCAGGGCAATGCTATGTTCATGAGGAATGAGCTTTTTTTAATTGAGTTTTATCATTTCTATGCACTTTTTTCCCCCGCAATTTCTCATGCTCTTGTCTTGTTGTTCTCCTCAGGACAGAGCGTCAGTGGTGTGATTTGGCCATGTCTCTGTCTCTGCTCTCCATGTGCGAGCGTGGTTTCAAGAGGCTGCAGGAATGCTGGGAGTGTTACAGTGACAAGCTGACTGAACCGGGCGTCTATCAGCCTCTGCTCTCCATCACTGCTAAGCTCCGTCGTGGGGCCAAACCACAAATTAAGGTATATTATTCCCTGTTTAAGTCAGGTCTGCAGGAGCTAACCACAGCCTCAGTTAAACAAAGAGAAATTTTCTAATTTGGTTTAATGAGGTTTCATTAACATGGTGGCTCCATGGTGTGGTGGTTTAATACATTTGCCTTGTACGCTAAAGATCCCCAGAGTGAGACCTGCAGGAGAAAAAACAGCCTCACAGAGTCACAAACTAGTGCATTTCTTGTGCTGATCCCAAGCCCAGGTAAATGTTGTGTCTAGACTTGTGATTAATGGTTCAGGTGACCCACAGAAGTTTTTCAGGTTTAAGGGAGTTGTATGGTTATGTTGGTCCTACTCAGAGTCTACGGACAGCTGTTGTCTGGGAGGTGTAGCTGTCACCACAAGGCAGTGTCAAATATACATGTAGCAATCGGTGCTTAATCTAATCGTGCTTGTACTCTTGTTGGTCCTTTAGCCCAAGACCCCAGTTATACAAAGATCTAAAGAGAAACCAGATGATATAAAAATAATTAAAACTGTCCACTGCTGACACTTTTTCTTTTCTTTCACACTTCTCCCCTTCATGGTGAGCTCGTCTGTCACTCCCTTTACTGTTCAGGCCCCCCTTTTTGATTAGTTTTCCCCCCCCTCAACTAATCGGCATTCAACCTGCATATAGCATGTCAGGCTATGAAACTAGAGAATAAGAAGGTAAGTCAGCTGTGACTATTTGAACTAGTTTAAAAAGCTGCTGTAGGGTTGCTTTAGTAAAAAGGCATGTTATAGTTTCCATGTGCGTAACCCATCGGTCCTCTTGGGTCCAGTTGATGTAAATTTCATCAACATACGGTGAGCACCTGCCTCCATGCAGCCAACCAGCCGCCTGCATGTTGTTGTTGTTGTTGTTTTTATGACCACGTGGACACTACGCTGCATTGCACCATCTGTCTATGCACCCTTCGGACCAACTTCAGAGAGCTATAACGGGAACGAATGCTTGTCAGCTGTCTGTGTGATCCACACGTGAGACTTAAAGTTAAACTGTGGATACTTTGTCTGGGATCAAAAGCTTCTATTAGCAGGCGTACAACTTACTAATCTAAGTAATTGCTTAGGTTAAAGCAGTAAAGGAAAATTGAATCAAATTCAGTAACAGATTACATGGTCAAAAAACAGTTTTCCTTACTGTTTGACAGCACCTGAAGCAGCTCTGCTTTTCCTGCCTTAAATGCATAAAACTCAAAAGGCAATTCAACAAAAGTGCGTCCTGGTGGTTGAACACATAAAAACAAACCCAAAGAATTCCTTCCTATGCTGCTGTTCATTGACATCGTTTCAGCTCATTTTTAGAGGACCAATAATCTCATGATATGACAAGGCATGTGTGCATCTGTCTGTCCACAAATCACAAGAACTTCTTCTACTCCAAGAGTTGAATCAAAACTTTCACACAGTCATCACCTAACTGTCCGTCACCCAAACTGTGCTCAAGGGCAAGGGTCACATTTGTTGTTTTATGCGAAATAACCTGCAGACTGTGATGGACTGTGAGTTGGCTGAGCTACTACATCATTTGCATTCCATTTACCAATGCAGGGATACATCGGCTGTTGTACCTTAATAATAGGCCTGTCAGAGGCACAGTCATTGTTTCAAGGCTTCTGGGCTTCATATCCAGACCCAGTCTTCTGCTTCCTGTGTGTAATTGTTTAGAGTCTGACTACAATACTGGTAAAATCTTTTTTTTTATTTTTTTTATTAAGATTTAGGGTGTGCTGCTAACTCCATGGTCTGTCCTTTGGTATGAATAGAGATGAGGCAAATCTCCCTATTTGAAGATGCTGGTTTGCTGAACGTTTAAGTGGTCAGTAAAAAAATAAAATGCCAGTTCATTCCATTCCATGCTAATGTTAGCTTTGTTTTCCAGGCTCAAGTAGATGAGTTTGAACAGCGTCTGACCGCAGTTCACACACGGGGACTGGAGAATGTGGAAAGCCCAGAGATGGATGAGGAAAACCAGAAAGCAGGAGTGCCTGCTAAGAAGACAGTCACGCGTACACCTGCGCCCACCAGAGGCCGGCTGAAGTCAAAGCGAGGTCAGGAGTCAGCTTACTTTGAAAACCTTGTCGCAGAAACAGTCTGTTTCTCATTTTAGTTACACAATAAATGTTATGTTTATTTTTATTGCAGGTCAAGGAAACCCCTCAGTTTCAAACCGTGATGATGACAGTTTTGTCACACCTCAGAAATCTCGCAAGTCTAAGAAGCCTGCAATCACCTTCAGCAGTGATGAGGAGGAGGATGAAGAGGGTGAGTGAAGCCACTTCATTAAGTCACAATTACATTTAATTTGCAAACGGTTTTAATGGGATTTGTAGGAAATTACTTTTTGCAGCGGATCAGTCGTTTGGAATCAAACATGATTTTCCTTAAAGGGGACGTGTTGAGCTTTTCTCCTCCTTTAATCATTTTTTTTTTTTAATCTTGTATGGTTGATACCCACCTTATGTTTGCAAGGAGCAGCCAATGACAAAGTTAACTTACTCATCCTCTTAAATAAGCTAAAACGCCTTATGATGAAGTGAGGGGCTGCATCACGGCTGGGTAGAAGACAAATAAGGATTAATTTGACCTGCGTCATGCAAAGCTACTCTCCCCCTCCAACAGTCACAATCAGCCCCCTTTAATATACATCTGCTGATTTATTTTGTCATCTAAATACAATTTATTTTTTTCTTATTAAATCCATTGAATTGTAACATATCAGATAAAAGCAAGGAAAAGTTGTCCATTATTCAAGTAGAAACTTTAAAAAAAACCCAAGATGCTCAAAGCAAGGGAATGAAATTAATTGGTAATCAATTATTTTGTCTTATTTTTGTCGTCCAGTTCTCTGGATTTTAGTAAAGTGTTTAGTATGCTCTGTTTGTCACTGCAGCGCATTGAATTTGTCTCATTAGCTTGTAAAACGTGATTTATAGTACTGCATTGAATCTCCGTTGTCGTGGGTGATGCCATCATTATAATATTTGTCCTCTGGTGTGTCTGCTCTGCGCCGAGCTGCTTCATGTTGAATTAGGAGCTAATAAACAAAGATTTCATAGCTTACTGACAAAGTCATGTACATGTGGTTAGGTGAGGTGTGTGTTGCTACAGTGTGCAGTGAGATAAGCTGCACTATAGAGTGGACACAGTGCTATAAATCAAGTGTTACAAATCACATTCTTTGGATCAATACACCAGAGTTCAGAGTACTTAGACCACTAGACTGAGATTGGGGAGCAGCAGCTGAGACGATTTAAGGCTGTTGGACCTCTGCAGGTCTAAAAAGTGAGATGTGCATTGTTGCAGCACTAATCCAAGTTCTGTGGATATCTCTGAAGGGTTTATATTTTTAAAAATGACATGAATGAAAAACTAACAACCGTTTCCAGAGAACTATTATTGTCTCCACTTATCTTATGATTTCCATGATTAATTAGACAAAGTGTTTCAGGTAAGATTATTATTTATTTTTTTTTAAAGCCTTTGATTCGACTTGAGTTATTGAAACACTTCTGAGTTACAAAAATATATTTTAAAGTAATTAGACTTGAATGTGTTCCTGAACATTTTTTGTGTGGGTTTTTCAGCTGTTCTTATAGTGCATGGCTGTTCCCAGACATCATCATTACTCGTCCCACTTCATTATGTTTCAATTTCCTTTTTTCTTTTTTCTTCCCCCCACCTCCGTCAGATGCTGTGATGGCAGAGAGCGAGACCCCGAAAGTGACAACACCCATCGCACGCACGTCCCGACGAGCTCGCCTCAGAAACTGATTCTGATTGTCCTCGTTTTATGTCTCATTTCTGTGTCTTTAGAAATCTTTTTATCTGTAATGAAATATTGCTCTTGTTGTTTTTAAAACAATTTTTATTATTCTTTTAATATTGGTACTTTGCACCAATCTAAACTAGTCATGATTATGATTAAGTCTTTTAATAAACCTGGTTCTGCTTTCATTAAAAAAGAAAGAAACCTCCCTGTCTCAGTTTCATTCCTCTGCACAAATGTGTGAAGTCTTGTGAGTCCGCTGGGTTATGTCGAGTAAATTTATGCCATCATTACAAGCTGCCTTGAATGTCTGCTCGTATCATGTTTGGACAGCGGTGTTTAATGGGCTGCCACAGCTTGCTCAGACAGTATTACTACCCCACACGGTTGCCTACTTCACCTTCCTCAGCTTTCTTTTCCTTTCTTTTGTCGTTTTCAACAATTTCAGATTTCAGTCTTTCTCTGATGACCACATTCCTCCATTTTTATTTTTTTATTTACAAATGCATTTTAATTTTTCTCTTGTTCTGTCTGACACATTTGCTGTTGCCTAGTTGGCCGCCTCTGTTCTCCTGTAATCAATCTCTTTTGTAGGTCTCCCTCTGCTCTCTGCCTGGTGCTTTTCTCCATCCCTTTCTCCTCCTACTCTCCGCTGCCTACTTTTCCTCCAGCGCTCCTCTCTCCACTGACATCACACACACACGGTAGTTTAACCCCCCTCCCCCCTGCCTCATCACTAATCTCTCCTTTTCGCCTACTCCCTCTCCCACACGTTGTCCTCTCCGAAAACATGAGAGGGGTGCGTTTTTCTGTATGTGCGATTTGATACGTTATGTAAAGACACTTACCAGCAGCAGGATGATAACAATGTGATTGCAAAAGCCGCTCAGTTTTTATCTGAGAACAAATTATGGTTTAAATGTATTCAGTGGGTGCTAAGTGTGCAAATAGAAGTACATTTTTAGTTTTTAAACTTTAGTCAGTACTGTGCACAGATCAATTTGTCTTATTTGTGAAAGATTATGACTAAAACAACTGATTACATGTTTCTGATGAACATCTCTGAGAGGGTTTATTTACTTGAAATAATCACAGGCTGCTGACCTTTAAGGTCAATGCATTGGATTGCGCAGCTCCTGATAGTGTTGTAATTTGGCGGCAGGGGGTCCTGGAGCAGATGGCACTGACAGACTGTAACTTACCCAACAGAGAGGGGAGGTCAGTGCATGCTGGGAAAAACCACAGAGACAAAGGAGAGAGAGGGAGGCTAATATGCACAAAGAGTGTTGTCACCACATGGGAAAGGTATCATTCAGATTAAGTCGTGACTGAAATGTGAAGCTTTCCAGCCACTGGTCACTTTTGACAAGGCATCAGCTGACTGCTGCCCTCAGACCTCAGCTTAGGCCGAGGCCAGTTGGTTAACATGGTTCACACTACACAGTCACCTTGGCAATGACAATGAGTCTACAAGGCTATGACATCACTCCAAAGAAAAGAAGATGATGATGTTGAGGAGGAAGATGATGTGGGGGTGGTGGTGCTTGGGGGCGGAGGGTGTCTCTGCCTCTACAAAACCTCTGCAGCATCCCAGCTGATGCCCCAGCTTTCAGCCACTGCCAAAGGGACAGACGCAAGAGGAAGAAAACCATCCCTCCAATTCCATCAGTGAGCGAAGAATAGGAGGAGCCAGCCGAGTGAGATAGTGATGCTCCCAGCAGGTGCCAACAAGTGAGAGGCAGCTGAGAGACCGAGAGAGATGGAGAAGACTCTGTGAGTGCAGAAGACACCAAGAGCTTTGAGAAAGAACCAAACAACAGGTGAGCACTCTTGAATTTCCTCTTTCATAGTTATGTTAGAATTAGCATATCCCAAAGAAGTTAAAATAAAAATAAAATCTTGCTTTACATTTAAGAAAAATCTCTACACAGCAACTCCAGACAGTGTTACTTTTATATCTGTAAATTAGAGAGAATTAACATTTCAGAAGCTCTTTATTCATAATTCTAAAATCTCAATTTATTTTCTAAAATTTAAGATGCTGCAAAAATAAAATGTTTTTCTCTTAAAAAATAACGATCATAAATGTTGTCAATTCTATTTTTTAAGATGAATGAATTTTAGTTCTTTTGACCTTGATTTACTGCCAGTTGCCTTCAGTCAGATGCCCCCGTGCATACATTATATTTACTGTGCATACATTACTTGCATCACTTGTTACTGTGCAGCAATGTTTATCTGTGAACACACAATAAAAGATGTTATTTAGACATTAAATGATCAAATAAACAGTCTGTGGAGTACTAGTGGAAATTAAATTGTTGAAATATATTTATTGTAAATAATGTACATTTTTTCCAGCATTTCATCAGTGTTTGAATCTGCTCAGCCGGTGTGATTCCAGTTATTCCCGCTCCTCATCCTCATCTGCTGCCATGCTGTGCCCTGTGCTGCTTTGTGCCGCTCTGCTCCTCCTGACTCCCCTGGAGATCACAGAGGCTCGTGCTTTGCATCCTTCTCCTGATGCTGTGCAGGTACAGGAGGAGATTGGAGTGGATGTGAAGGATTGGATTAAAAAAAATAAATAGACTGAGGAGAATTCAGAGTGAATCAAAGAGGAGAGTCCTCAAAGAAGGGGACAGGAAAGAATAAGCAGAGAGAGAGAGTAATGAAATGTATCACTGATTGAATTATTGTCCCTTGTACACTCCCTGACAATTAAATTTCATTTTCTTCTTTCTTTTTTTTTCCACTGTACAGTTTGTGGAGCAATTTCTGGAACGCTACAATGACCTTCTGACCCTGGATGACCTGGAGAACATGCTCAACAGCCAAGCAGAGGAGCAATCCACCCTCTCCTCTGGATCCAAAGCTGTTGAATACCCCAAATGGGCTGATTCACAAACTCAGCCCGAGACCCCCTGGCTCCGTCTGCTGAAGGGTGCCCTGGCCAACCAAAAGCGAGCAGAACCAGACCGGTCACGGAGGGGGTGGAACCGGGGATGCTTTGGCCTGAAATTAGATCGGATCGGGTCTATGAGTGGACTGGGCTGTTAGTGGAGACAGAGGAGGAACCTAAAGACTGCTTACATCCTTCTTAGATTATTAGGAAACACACATGCCATAGGCATTCACCTGCAGAGAAGGATGTTTACATGTGTGTAGTATGGTGTAAACTTACAGTGCTGCTAATGTGGTTTCATCCAGTGTAGATCAGATGCTTCACAGTTTATTCCATATCTAAATGTTAACATGAATATTAGAACATGTGTGCTGTGTTTACATCAAATGATCACCATCAATTTGTGGGCTTATTTTTCACGTAATTTAGCACTTTCCATACTTCTAGCTTTGTCTGCAACTCTGTAAACGTTTAGACCTTTTGTGGACAGGTGATTTTTGTTTAAAAGCAGCCGTAATAGATGTGGATAGTCAAAAAACGATGGCATCAGAAATTTCTGCAATTTATTTTTGTTTACTTATGATTTGCATGAATAAATGGATTTGACATTTGTGGCGTTCTGGGTTTTTTTCTCCCTTTTTTTTTAACTTCAACCCCGCATAAAATACGGTTCCTTCCCTGCATGTAAAGCCCACATGGTTCACTCTGTATTCACACACGTCATCTCAATTTGTCCTTCAAAATGGAGCATCAAATTCTCATGGCAGATATAGTAACGCTTGTAAATTAATTCTTCTCTTAACTGTTGGAGGAAGTTCATTTCTTCCCTCGTCGTTCTGGCAAAAGTGGTCAACGTTTGAAGATCAGCTGCAGCATCCAAAACAGTATTTATTCTGGCATTACAACTAAGTTTCCAGGGAAGAAAAAAAAAGCTAATTATTTCCCTGTAAGCTTAAATATATTTAGATTTAACTTTTAGAATATAAGCTTACAGAATTAGATGGCATGAATGCATAAAATAACCTGTGTGGGAACAGAGTTGTAAAAATAGATAACATACAGTAAGGATGTCCATTGTTAAGTATGTCAAGTCTAAGAGTCGACACCATGACGTAATTTGCTAGAAATGCAGAAACTTGGGAGAAGCTCGTGTCGGATGCAATAAGAACACGATGTTAGGTTTTCACTGTATCCTAAATTAAAGGTCCTCCAAACCAGCTGCAGATTTAGAGAAACTCTGAAAAGTTTAATAATGGCAAATCACTGCTTACTCACATCAGCATATCATCAGAGCCTACACAGCTGACTGAAAAGTAATGGCCAGCATTTCTGATAACGCCAGAATTTCTCAGGCTCTGCCTCTAAATTTGAAGTATGTTCTGTTTTTCACACATTGAGAGAGTACACATGTTTGGGCTCTGTTTTGTGATCTAAAACAAAGCAATTTGAAGATGTCGATCCAGGCTCTCAAAAACTGAAAGAAATTGTTATGACCTTTTATATTTTTTCACAATTTTCTAACATTTAAATAAATGTACATCTCTAAAAACATATTCTGCTGCTACATCCTTCCACTTACCCAGAAAACCTACAAGTGATTCTAATGGGTATATTTTCTTCTTTTGGCTGCCGTTCATCACGCCCCATCACACAGCATCCTCCTCTGTCACGCCAACCCTCTGTCATCCCTAAACCACCTCTGAGGTCTCCCTCTTTTCCTCCTGCCCGGCAGCTCCCTCCTCAACATCCTTTGTCCAGTACATCCACTATCCCTCCTCTGCACATGTCCAAACCCTCTCAGCCTTGCTTCTCTAACTTTGTCTCCAGACTGCTCGACCTGAGCTGTCCCTCTGATGCACTCATTTCTAATCCTGTTGACTTTGGTGAATGGTAGTTTAAGCATGAAGTGACACAGCGGGGTGGTGATTAACACTGGGTCTGGGCCAGAATCAAGCAGCTGGCTGGAGCCTTTTTGTGTGGCGTTTGCATGTTCTTGTTATGGCTGCGTGGGTTCTCTGGCTTCCTCCCACAGTATAAATTTAGGTTACCTGGTGATTCTAAATTGTTTGTGGGTGTGAATGTCTGTATCACTGTATTAGCCCTGGGATAGACTGGCAGTCAGTCCAAGGCGTATCACACATTGTATTTAAGAAAATTAATGTATGGGTGGATGATTTTTTAAGAACATGGTGTTTTACCAAAGATTTTCATCCAGGGAGAAAGCTTTAGTAGACTTATACTCAAGCTTGAGGCCATTGTCTTACTGTAAATTCCAATAATTAACAGGCTTTGATTTATTCCTGGAGAGAATGTCTCTTCTTGGAACTCGTCTGATATTTAAAGCATAAACTATGGGAGCCACACAGATTTACCACTCGCAACAGCAGCAAAGCACCCCGACAACAGGGCAGAGCCATCTCTGTGCTCCGTTCTTCTAATTATAAATGGCTTTTTGTTTTCTACAGCAGGCATGCTGCCGATTTATGAGTACAAAC
>VOQK01014772.1:2782-15059 GCA_015052645.1 Benitochromis conjunctus
AGTTAGTTATAGTTATCCAAAGTCATTTGATGTTCAGTAACAGGAAGAGAAGGTTATTGTTGTACAAAGGTTATTTTATAAGGGAGATCAGATCGACCCGCACACAGAAGTAAATGGTACATCAAAAAATCAGTGAGTGGTGTTGTTTGTTTTTCATCTTTTAAAACTCTTAAACTCAGTATGTCCACATTAGTTTGTTTTAAAATTGAGTTATCTTCAGTCTATTACTATTGTTTGAAGTATCTGCATCTAAGCAAAGCCAAGCAGGGTCAAGAGCTAGTGTTCCTGGATATCAGTAGCCCCTGTTTCATGTAATATTATCCTTAGTGTCTACATTGAAATGTTGACAGGGTTGTGGTGTCACAAGTAGCTTATGTTATTGGATCTCAGCCATTGGTGGCAAGTTCCCATAGTGACCCCATTCATAAAGCATCACTTCTAATAATCTTACTAAAATACTGATCTTGAACTAAAAATCTTCCAACCTCATAGTGGATCTTACTTGTACATGCTGTCTGTGCTGTGTGTAAAAGTTAGAAATCAGAAAATGTCACTTATGTTAATGTATGTACTGCCACACAAATTAGAGTAACATTTCTGAAATTTTATAAGCAGTGTAATATAATTTAAGTTTCCTTTATATGGTTGTTTGTTTGTTTGTTTGTTTTTTAAAATCATTTGGAGTTTGATATTCTTATTTTCACGTGCTCTGTGTAGATTTAACATTTATTATTTTTGCCTATGGTTTAGGTTTGGATTTACTCAGGTTTGACATCGTTTAGTCGTGGTTGTTGTTTAGTTCCAGCTACTAATTGGAATTTTAGAATTCTGCTCGTCCCTTCAGTCTTTCCCTGTGTTGTCCCCTGTCTTAATTCATGTTTTAGGTCATTTTCAGCTTTATTCTGGTAAACATGTGTTTCTGATGTCTTCCTTCCTTGTCTTATTGTCATTATTGTCTAAGTCTGTCTCGTTACCCTCCTATGCCCTAATATGTAAATAGTCTTCAGTGTAGTCAGCTGAGAGACTCGGCAACAGTTGCCTCAAGGAACTTGAGCTGACTGTTGTTGTTATTTAGTGCTATATAAATAAAATTGAACTGAACTGTGTTTTTGTTTTTTTTTCTGTTTCCCCTCGTGATGGATTTTGTATTTTGGACTGCAAACACTTTTCCCCCAGTGTCGATAGAAAACTCAATGAACTTCTGCACAAACATTTGTCTGATTTGTGAATTTATAATCTCAATTTAATCTTCATATTTCAGTCACTAAATGTAGTCGAGACCCATTCAGAGCTTCTCTTCATGTTTCATCTCTAGTTTCAGATAGTTGTGGTAAAGAGTTTGCACTCCAGACAAGAATTTTTGGAGGCTGGATTTGGAGATTTTACCTGTTTGTACAGCACCAACTAATCTCACTGTGATTTGCATGTTTTACTGGTCTAACCCCTGGAAATTGGTAGCACATGCTCCTTCAGTTTTTATTTTTGTTGTTCAATTGTGGTCGTCAAGCAGCTTTTAGACACATTATCACCTAATTCTGGCAGTAGTAGCCAGAGGATTCTGCATACCTACCTGCATACCAAAATCCTCACTGAATGCATCTTTGGCAACAACTAAATAAAATTTCAGTGCAAATTGAGACTGAATTTGTGTTTTAGTGCAACAAAAATGTATTTACTTGAGACTTATCTCTTTTCAGAAAGATGTCCTAATTTTTCCAAACTTTTGAAATTGTTAATAATGGAGAGGAATGGATTGTTGCGCATTAATTGTAGCGTGGCCATTTAGAAAACAACATGCAGGATATCTATATTGTGGGCAAGTGCTGTGGCATTTAATGGGTAATTAATGAGGAGATGCAGCAAAATACATTATGGGCTGAGTTCCATGTGGGGGTCCGGTTATGTGCTGTATAGCCACAAGTTTCATGGATTATTAATTGCAGGGAAATTGAGTGAAAAAGATGAAGGCAGGAGAGTGTGTCAAAAACCAGGGGAGAAAAAGGAATGCAAAGTAAGCATTCCTGAGGCTTTATATATAATTACTGAGAGGAAAGGGATGATTCATTCCCTCGGTTTCTTCTTCTTCTTCTTCTTCTTCTCATCTACAGTAACAACGCTGTAATTTAACCTCTAAGGGAGTATACCCCAGATCATCTCTCGTACTTCCTGTTGCGCTTTATAGCCCCGCTCTCTTTTTTCTTTTTTTTTCTTTTTTCTCTTCTCCCTTCACGCTCTTGCTAAACTTTGCTTTTTGCACCCCGCCTCTCAGCTTGCTTCTCGTCTTCCTCTCTATTCTGTGTTTTTCTGCATCTCTCTTCTCGTCCTGTTAACTACCACTGAGGCAATGCACGGCTCTGTGTATGAGTAGGTGTGGGAGGAAGGATGTCAGATGCCACGGAGGTCAGCCCCGCTCTGTTCTGTGCCATCAGCTGCCTCTAGGCCTACTGCCAGTGCTGCTTAAAGAGGAATAGCCAATGACTGAGTTTTATCCTCTGCTCCACCCCAAAGGAGGTCTTTGCCTTGAAAAAGTGTGGCTTCACTCAGTGGCAGAGTGCTGAGAGGGTAGGATTGAAAGGATCTGACACATTGCCCACATATGGGGGAAAATGTTCTTCTATTGTCCTCTGTAAAAATTCTGCAATTTCCTGGAATATTTTTGCTCAGCTGAGGAAGAGTTGGACAGCAGCACTTGACATGAGCTGTCAGTAGTACTGGTGCATACATGCAGTGCACCACATCCCGTGTTCTAAGAGAACTATAACTCTGTGTGAAACGTAATGGTTGCATAAAAAGAGACTTTTTGCCAGTATTGCCTCAGTTTTTTATGAGCCGCCTCACTTTATCACAACCAGTATTCAACTTCCATCTGTTTAAAGTCGTGTACGGTTTTCCCTTAGTTTGAATCTCTCGCTTAAGAAGGTAGGATTCAGCAGGATTTAAATCATGAGAGCAAGTTATCATTTGATTGCTTTGCTGGCTAGTTAGACTAGTGGCATAATCAGGCACATGCGATGAAGCAAATGCTGGACACTTTATTTTGTACAACAGTTTGAAGAGGCTTTCAGAAGACTGGTTAATTAGATAAATATAGATCGATATGCTTTTTGTTCTCATCTCCCTGGTGCTTCACGAGTTCCTCTGAGTCTCATTTGTCCATAAGACTCTAACCAAGAAATCCCTAAAAAACAATTTTTTTTAGAGTATTTGTTCAAACTTAAGGGTTTAAGCGGTATTTAACTGCAGAAAAAAGGGAACAACAAGCACACATGGATAATTGCAACCTATTTTCAATCTGCGATGTCTTCACTTGTGTAACATTTCAAGCAAAGTGAACTACTTCTTTTTTTCTTTTTTTGGCCTAGATCAATGTCCGTGTGACCACCATGGATGCAGAGCTGGAGTTTGCAATCCAGCCAAATACCACAGGAAAACAGCTGTTTGACCAGGTGAGCAAAGAAGTATTTTGAGGACAGAAACCTGGCATGTAGGAGTGTGGGTGCCTGAGAGGTTGACACTTTGTTTCCTGTGTTCTTATACTGTCAGTCCCCCCTCCCAGCATAGGAATTTTTGGTGCCTTTAGAAAGTCACTGCCAAAATAATAAGAACTGAAAGCAAAAACTCTCTCTAATAGCAGTTTGTTAAACTAGCAGAAGATAAATCTGATTTCTTTAACTTCTAACAGTCAGCTCCTTTCTCTCTTAATTGTCTCTGCCACAGATCACAGTGTTGTGATACAGGATTAGATTTGAATTTCTTAGACACCAAAGAAAAAATGCTATCTAAAGGAAGGATAAACTGAAAATCCACTTTTCTTTTTTTCTGCTTTTAGGTGGTGAAGACTGTGGGCCTGCGAGAGGTGTGGTTCTTTGGACTACAGTATGTGGACAGTAAAGGCTACATCACATGGTTGAAACTCAATAAAAAGGTAAGTCTCACTTAGTTTTGTGGGAAAGAAGAAACTTGGTCTACGTCCCTACCCTCACCTATGGTCACAAGCTTTGGGTAGTGACCGACCCCTCTCCCTTAGAGATAGGGTGAGGAGTTTGGCCATCCGGGAGGGGCTCGGAATAGGGCCGCTGCTCCTCCACATCGAAAGGAGCCAGGTGAGGTGGTTCAGGAATCTGACTAGAATGCCTCCTGGGCATCTCCTGGGTGAGGTGTTCTGGGCATGTCCCACCGGGAGGAGACCCTGCAGCAGAACCAGGACACACTGAAGAGATTATCTCTTGGTTGGCCCCAGATTGGCTGGTGTAAGTGGCCGGGGAGAGGGAGGTCTGGGCTGCTCTGCTTAGCCTGCTGCTCCCCGACCAGGATGGAGTGGATGGAGAAGCTTAAAACAAACTCCATTATTATTAATTTAAGCACGTGGACAACTCATTTTCTTAAATTGTTTGTCGGGGTCTTTCTCTTTAGCTCTCACTTCCATGTTTCCTCCAGTGTCTGTGTCTATTGTTTCTCTGGTATTTGCCTAGAAGCACTACTGTGGTACTTAAGCCTCAGATGTGTTCTTTTAAGAGGCTTCTTCTCTCGCTCACCCCAAAACAACCCCCGGTCCTAACACCCCCGCTATTACAGTGTGTCTCTACATTTCCAAGTGTGCATTACAAAAAAATATCCTCACGCTCAACAAGCGTGCGAGCAGGACAGAGACAAAAGGCAGAGGCTACTGAAATATAGTAATGACAAATTCCAGTATTTAATGGAGCTTTGATACCGCTACGTGTTGATGGTCTTAGGTGTGTGTGTGTGTCATCGCCCTCCAGCCAGTGTGGGCCAGCATGATCCTCATAGGATTTTGTCTAATAAGTGAGGCTCCAGTGATTTGTCACCTGTGTACATATGTATAGCCAACTCGACTGGCATACCAGTCTCTCATAATATATAAAATGTGCAAGTTTAGTACATTCCATTAACATTCATTTATTCTGGAATACAGCCCGGACTTGCATGACGCTTGCATGTATTAGTACAATATCTGTTTTGTTTTGTTTTTCTTCATAAAAACATAACATTTTGTTTCTTTATATATGCACAGGCTGAAAAATGCTCAATCTAATACCTGCTGACATATCAGTATGGACAATTTATTGGTATTCTTTATGTATTGATTAAAGGAAGTGACCGTCACAGTACTGATTTACAAGCTTTGTTGTTTCATGTTCTTCCTTCAAGGCTTTTCACGAAAATGTAGCATGTTTCTCTGATGGATAGATGATGATGATTTTTTTAATTTTTTTTTTTTATCCAGGTGACCCAGCAAGATGTAAAGAAAGAGAGTCCCCTGCAGTTTAAGTTCAGAGCCAAGTTTTTCCCTGAAGATGTCTCAGAGGAACTAATCCAGGAGATCACCCAGAGACTCTTCTTCTTGCAGGTAGCTCCACACACTCAGGACATCAACAGTTTTGGCAAATAATTCGTTTTTTCAGTTATTTTCAAAACTTCACAATATCATATTGTATGTTTCTATCATTTAGCTCGCTCTTAGCTTGGCATTAGTGCTAACTGAATCTTACAGTGTTGAGTAAATTTAAAGTCGCTCACACCTTTTTCCACCAGGTGAAAGAGGCCATCCTGAATGATGAGAACTACTGTCCTCCAGAAACAGCTGTGCTGCTGGCTTCATATGCTGTCCAGGCCAAGTATGGAGACTACAACAAAGAGGTGCACAAGGCTGGGTACCTTACTCATGATAGACTGCTCCCTCAGAGGTATGCATTTCACACAAAGTTGAGCATTTTCTACATATATATGATTCTGGTGTCAGCCAGAGTAACTCAAAATTATTTCTGGATTTGGACTTTCATTCTTTAAAATGTATATCTTTGCCTGCTGGAGAATTTATGATTTCCTCTTGAGAAAGCAATTCTGTGCTGTTTGACATTCCTTCAGATGAACGTCATTGTGTGTGTGTTTGTGTGTAGAGTCCTGGAGCAGCACAAGCTGACTAAGGAGCAATGGGAGGACAGGATACAGACCTGGCATGAAGAACACAGGGGAATGCTCAGGTGTGTGTCAGACCTTCGTTCTCACGTTGAAACCCTTTGTAGTCACAACATATGTTTGTTTGAGTAAACATGTTTGGATTTGCCGTACAGTACTAAAGATTTCCTGAGTTAAACTCACTTAAGTTAAAATAAAATGTGTACCGTTTTCTTTCTTGTAAAATAAAATGTAAGCACACTGAACATGTGTTTTGTTTTGAACATGCGATTGTGTTAAATTTATAAATATAATGTAATATATATTTATTGAATATAATAAAATAAACATAAGGCCTCTTTTTCTCTACTCCAGAGAGGACTCAATGATGGAGTATCTTAAAATCGCCCAGGACTTGGAGATGTATGGAGTCAACTACTTTGAGATTAAAAACAAGAAGGGCACACAGCTCTGGCTGGGCGTGGATGCTCTTGGACTCAACATCTATGAACACGAGGACAAGTAAGGAATATACATAACCCTTGGAAAAACAAATTTTCTGACTAATTCTACAGTTATTAGCTTGGTAGTGCTGATGCTAGATCCAAATTTCTGTATTTTTTTTATCTCAGTACGAGGCCAGCATTTTGATGCTACAAAGTAGAAGTTTTTGCATGAATCTCCTCACACAGACAAAAAGCCTCAGAGCTGCAGTTTGAGGTTGGTTGCTAAACAGCAACAGCCTTGAACAGTGAGCAGTTGGAGGCTGTGTCACACAGTGTGTCACAATCAGAACAACTGATAGATGTGTGTCGACGCGCCTGTTATACCTGCTGTGTTACACAGCCTCATCAAAAGATCAAAACCTCGTGTTGAATTAAATATGACATGGAAAAAAACTGTCAGATTTTCTAGACGCTTGGCTGACAGGAACAACTGTGCACCCCACTCTGGAAACATTGAGTGGGGAGCTTTTTATTATTAGTATTGTTATTAATATTTATGAATGAAATGTTTGAATCTTGAGTGTGGCATTTAATATATTTAAGAGCAACAACTTTAATAATCTGAACTCATTGAGAAGGGGTTCATATACCCAGTGGATTTTGGTTTGTGGGCCCACAGAGCACATACTGTTAAACTCAAATCAATTTGATTTAATCAGACAAACCCCTGTAAACAAGTGGTTGTTTATCTCTGATGTTGTTAGAGTTGTGATGTATTTTATGGGGGGAAATACATCACAAGTTTATCTAGCTGTGTGACATAAATGGTAACAGGACATGCACAATGTCCAAAAAGCTTCGAGGAACCAAAGATATTTTTAGAAAAGTAAGAGGTGGAGAAAGTCTGTCTCTCCATTGTAGTAGTCTTTCCTGTTTCCTTCTGGTCAGATTTATTTCCCCTCTTTGTGGAAGGATAGATTTAATCACTACTCCTGTAGCATTTCCCCTCTCTCTCTCTCTCTCTCTCTCTCTGTGTCGCCTTTGTTTATGTTATCTGAGGTCACGACAGCTGCCATCCTTCTTCTCTCGGCCAGGTGACGGGGGAAGGAAAAAAGAAAAATGACGATTGCGAGATAACAGCATAGGTTTTTTTTTGTTTGTTTTTTTTGCTCTGTTGGCTGCAGCTTCTTCACTGTCCCTTCACTTTGTGTGTGTGTTTTTTTGTTTTTGTTTGTTTGTTTGTTTTGTTTTGTTTTCTTAATTATTACCTGTTCACAAAGCACATACTACTACTCTGATTAGTGTCAGCCAGTGAGCGAGACACCCGATACTGCCGCTATTCTCACACAAACCTGAAAGACGCTTCAGTGTCATCATTTCCTGTAAGCTGGTCTGTTTATACTGGGCACCATCTCCTGGCTGAATTTTCTACCACGTGCTGCAGGCTACCATGTTGATATGCAAGTATGGGTGTTAAAAGTGTGCGCAATTAATCTGTTTTTGATATTTCAGATTGACGCCAAAGATTGGATTCCCCTGGAGTGAGATACGAAACATCTCTTTCAATGACAAGAAGTTTGTCATCAAACCCATCGACAAGAAAGCACCTGTGAGTGTCGCACTCAGCAAACAAATATTCATCCTTCAGCTTTATATCATTTGCTTCACGCGCTTCTGTTTCGCTCTTTTATACATGCCTTTAGGACTTTGTGTTTTATGCCCCACGTCTGCGCATCAACAAGCGCATTTTGGCATTGTGTATGGGTAACCACGAGTTGTACATGAGGAGAAGAAAGCCCGACACCATCGAGGTGCAGCAGATGAAAGCTCAAGCCCGCGAGGAGAAGCACCACAAACAGATGGAGAGGTACTGCAGAGGGATGACTTGGCCACATACACATAATTGTTTTTGTTCCATGTTATTATACAAAGCTATGCATGTTGAGTGTGCCAGGACTTTCCCACTAAAACAAATGCACAAACTAGTATCAGACCAAGGCTTACACTGGTTTAGTTTTAGTCCATGAAAAAAAGGCAGCTGATGACAAGTCACTGCTACAGCAGAGCTTTTCCATTAGAGGGCAGTGTCTCCTCTGCTACACAAAAATGAGGCATATTCATGTATTCATTCTGAAGCTCTAAAAAGTGATCTGAAACATGTAATCTCCAACCTTCTCAGGGCCCAGCTGGAGAATGAAAAGAAGAAGCGAGAGCATGCAGAGAAAGAGAAGGAAAGGATAGAGCGTGAGAAAGAAGAGCTCATGGAGAGACTGAAACAGATTGAAGAGCAGACGATGAAAGCTCAGAGAGGTATCCAGTTTTCTTCTTCATTCTCTCATTCTGTAGCTCCCACTTCCTTCTTACCTCCTTCTGTCTGTCAAATTGGAGAATCTCTCGAGGGCTTTAGATCAAGACCAATTACATCTTTTATTATGTTTGTAATATATAAAGATTGAGTGAAGCTTTGGTGCTTTCATTTTTCTTTTCTTTCAAATTGAAAACACGAAAACCTATCTAGAAACCCATTCTTCAATAGTTCAAATAAGTGGAAGAATTTGCAAAACACAATGAATTAATCATAAATTGTGCTCTTGCAGCTTCTGTTTTTCATTAAAGTCTTCAGTTGCCACCACCAGAGTTCATTCTGAGGTTGCAATCTGAATGTTTACAACATAAATCAGAGCTTATTTATGACCCGTTTGCTTCTGCTCTTTCACAGAGCTCGAGGAACAGACTCGCCGCGCCATGGAGCTCGAGCAAGAAAGAAAGAAAGCGAGGGAGGAGGCTGAGCGGCTGGAGCGAGAGAGGCAATCAGCCGAGGAGGCCAAGGCGGAGCTGGCCAGACAGGCTGCAGACCAGCAGAAGACTCAAGAGCAACTGGTGTGTGTTATTTGACTGATGGTGGGAGCAGTGCCAGACTGTCATATGTGTATATGTTTTATGCTCCTGCACTCACAAGGCTCTGGTGTCTGTCTGATTATTTCGGGTGCTTGTTTGAAGCCGTAGATTCTTCTGTATACACAGTATGAGTAACAGCAGGGACTGCTTTCATTGCAGGCTTCTGAACTGGCCGAATTCACAGCAAAGATCTCTCTCCTCGAAGAAGCCAAGAGGAAGAAAGAGGATGAGGCCACAGAGTGGCAGCACAAGGTAACGCAATCTTCATCGATGACTTCATACACCAGATGAGAGAAACACGTGGAAAACTTTCCAACTTGTGCATGAAAATTTTGTTCAGCTGTGGGTACTGAAACAAGAATTAAATTGGTTAATTATTAATATTTCTCTTAATAATATTTGTAAATCAAATGGTATGGACTACTACACCCCCTGTGACGGAGGATTTTAGTGATCAGGTATCCTTTTTAATGCCACTGATTATTTTTGGTGTGATGGCCTAGATCTTTAACCACAGCTGTTCTCTGTGGCATCCTTTGCTCTCACCTGTCTAGTGTGAGTCCGTGAGCTGTCTCTGTCCTAATCTGTCCATCCTCGTGCCTCCACCTGCAGGCTCTGTCAGCCCAGGAGGACCTGGAGAAAACCAAGGAGGAGCTGAAGACCGCCATGACCGTGGTGCCAGCGCCTCCAGGCGGCCATGGTGAGAACGAGCACGATGAACACGATGAGAACCACGCAGAGGCCAGCGCCGAGCTCTCCAATGAGGGCGTCAGCCATGTTGACCTCCGCAGTGAAGAGGCTCGCGTCACTGAAGCACAGAAGAATGAGAGGGTCAAGCAGCAGCTGCAGGTAAAAGCAAGAAGTGAAAACCTTTAGGTTGGGGTTAAAAATGACAACCCATGGTTCAGATTTAGCCTCCATAAGAAGCCTGAAAATTTTCTTCATCAAAACTAGTCCTATATAAAGAAGTTCCACCACTGTGGTGTGCATCGTGCACTGAAGTGAAGTCTAAAGCCCAAAATTGCCAGGTTAAATAAAATTTTTTTTATATATATACACACAAAATAAACTTTAGTATCTTGTAACCAAAGCAGGTTTGCGGTACACAAACATAAATAACAATAAGATGATATTATTTTCTAACAGCAGTTTTGTTGCAAAGAAGAAACACGGGCCAAGAAATGGCAGATAAGGGTAAGATGAGGCATACTTCTGTGTCCGTTCTTCTTTAAACTCCTGCTTGTCGCAGGAGGAGATGTGCTGGCTTAGACTGCAGCCTGGCTTTAAAGCAGACTTTCTAGAAATTCAGCGATCAGACCGATAACGTCCAACCTAATCATATTTTTTATATTGTTAAGTAAATTCCAAAGACTGCTATGAAGCCTGGCTACTGCATAGGCCAGGAGCTACTGAAGCTAATGCAAGAAGAATTAGAATAGTTTTATATAAAGAAAGGCAGGAACTTCACACCCAGGCCTGCACTTTGTATTGGCTTCCTCCAAAGATGACTGCTAAAGGAACAGGCTTTGGTCCAACCAATGCTGATCTCTGCTTGTGTGTTTTGTTTTGTTTTCAACAAAGCGGAGACAAACACAGTTTTGATTTAGTTGTCGGTGAAGACTAAAGATCACACACAGGGAACTAGAAGCTAAAGATAAGTGGCATCAATCAGATGTTTAGTTTGAAATGGAGCGTGATCCCGTTTTCTCTTCCGCGCACGTCCTGTTTTGTTTGTCTTGTCTGCAACGTCTCTGCTGCCCTGATCACCAGACCATTTTCTGTCCTCTTGGCTTTATTTATTTATTTAGTTTTGGTCGCGTCTTTTCCTCCCGTTCCTTCACCCTCCTTAACCATTTATCCTCTCTTCTCTTCTAACAGACGTTGAGTTCGGAGTTGGCTGAGGCCAGAGACGACACCAAGAAGACCCAGAACGATGTGCTGCACGCCGAGAACGTGAAAGCAGGCCGAGACAAATACAAAACTCTGCGGCAGATCCGACAGGGCAACACGAAGCAGCGCATCGACGAGTTCGAGTCTATGTGAGAACAGCACCTCAGGGTTACCCCGCCCTCCTTAACGGCTGCTCGATTTTTTTTCTTCTTCTTCTTCTTCATGGACAACTGATGCTGCCGTCCTCGTAAGCCTATAAAGTCTCCCTCAACAACCCCCCAACACCCCAGGCTGTCTCGAGAAATCAAGTTATCCAATTTTGCCAAAGTCCACTTCTCCATCTGAGCTTGGATTTCTCCCTGATGTGGAGCTGCATACACGTCACTCTGAACAAGCAAATTATCATCATGTTGGAGAGATCGTCTGTACCTCTTACACGGACGGGGGAAGTGAAACTGTAAAAACCAAAAATGGAAGCAATTGGATTTTTTTTATTTTTTTTATTTTGGTAAACATGGCCATAGAGAGCTTTTTTTGTTGTTGTTGTTGTTGTTGTTGGTTTTTCTGCTTTCGTTTGACAACTTTGTATGCAAAGCTTTAGTATGATTCTGTGTTTTCAGTTAAAAGATTTCCTGTCCTCTTCTTGTTTTTACGTTTCTTCCCTCTGCTTTCGTTCAACTCGTTTTATTGATGATGCCCGTCTTTTTAGTTGTCTGTCAAACACATTGAGGCCGGGTTTAACCCCAGGCTTTACAAATAAGGACTGGAGTTTAGGGACATATTAGGTCATTTGTTCCATTTGGCGTCAAAGCACTTCTATGTTAACATGTCGAAACATATCACCTGGTAAAAGTGCTAACACTCTCACTGTCTCTAAGTCGTTAGAGAGAATTAATTCTACGTACTAAAGTCAAACTATAGTTTAAACATGACATTTATAGGTTTATATACAAAAAAGAAAAGATAACACTGCAGTATTTTATTAGTGTCATTACAGGCTAAAATCAGTAATTGCAATTTTTGATATATTTCTGTGAATAAAATTGAACTGACCCTCGTAAGGGAAAGAGCCACCCAACTTGTCACGTGGCAGGTTTTGACGAACGAATGTAGCAAAGGTAACA
>VOQK01014774.1:34691-51401 GCA_015052645.1 Benitochromis conjunctus
CCCTGTCTTTCGCACACACGTTGGCGGGCACGTTATCACCGAGCTGGGGTAGAAGCTGGGACCGCTGCAGAAAGAGCAGAGCCAAGAAACACAACTAGAAGGAGAAAAGAGGCACTATCATAATATCTGAATAACAGACAGGAAAAAAAAAGACATATGGTCACAGCGGATTAGCAGCCTGCATCTAGTATTTGCACTGCACATGTGCTGTGTCTATGTGTGGATGAACTGTGCTCTTCTTCGGAGTACTCTAGGACACACAACAACAATATTAACACTCACTGAAACAAGCAAGCACACTGCGTGTCCCGATGCCGGTGTCTAAGGTAATGTATGTCATGTTTATGTAATACTGCTGCAGAGGTCACACTCTTTTTGCTCTCTATATTGTGTCTGCATGCTTGTTAAATATAGTCCTAATGCCTGAGTGTGTGTGATTTGACTGCGGGAGTGTGTTTAGTTTTGTAAATACCATGTTAGGTGAAAGCAGGGACTTTCATAAACATGTTTATTTGGACAGTAGTTGTTTCTCGTGAAGTTCCCCTTTTGCTTTTCTTTCACCCCCTCTGTTGTTTTACTGTGAGAATGGAAAATGAACTTATTTGCTAAGTACTGTATTCAAATTTTGGTCTTTATAAAGTTTTTCATGCCACGCTCACAATGGAAAAGCAGAGTCCTGAGATGAGTGTGTGGGTGAAATCTGACAAATGGCTCAGGTGTGATTACCTCTTTTGTTTACTGAGGGGAAAACACTTGACCTTCTTCTCACCTTCTGCACATGAAATCGATGAAATTTGTTGCGAGTGGAGAAACTTTACAACTGTTTTTTATTTCCTGTTATTGTGATCTGTTGGAGTTCTGTTTCTCACATTAACCACTGTTGAACTATTACCTCAGCATATGAAACCAAGCATCTTGGAGTTTTGTCGGTGATGGATAAGTATTGACTCAAGCAACTATGTGGAGAGAGGCAGCAGGTGTGTCTCTTACCTTTCAGTGTCAAACGTTCCTTGTCACTAAGGCGACAACAAAAACCCAACTTTCTCCTGGGTAGTGCTGAGAGGCTGTTGCGATAACAGTGACAGAAGAAGAGAGAAAAGAGAGAGGGGAGGAATGTGTGAACTAGTGCGAGGGGCAAAGAGAGTGTCATGTGGATGTGTTAGGTCTCATTATTAAAGGTTCCTTTAACACTTCTCATATTTGCCATTCAGTTTTAAAGCTTTTATCAGAGGCACCTAGCACTGTTATCACAACGCTTGTTGCGTTACTCATTATACAACCTCAGTATTAAAATTTGTCAAGCAGCCAAAGTTGGCCTTGAATGCTTGGTCAGATTTGTTCAGTTGGTTTTAAAAAAAAAAAAATATATATATTTTTTTTAAATATAATGTTAAGTTTAGTTTTTGAGCTTTAGCATAATTGTTATATCTAGTTTGTTTTTTTATTATTAGCTTTGGTGCTGCAAAGTTACTGTCTAAGTCAAGCATTGATGCTTTGTGTAATATTGTAGCTGTATCGCAGCATCATGTCTTATTTGCAACATAAGCGTGGCTGTATAAGTAGACTAACATTCTGTTTTAGCTCTCTTATAAAGCTTGTACAGTAAAATCCCCTCCTAACCTCAAGCCCACTGAGGTTTTGTTTCAATAGAAAAAAAAAAAGTGCATTCATGTCATCAAGTCTAGGATGTTGAGGCAAGCTGTGACTCAGTGCGTTTATGGAGTGCAAACACATCTATAAATAGCCACACAGCCCATATCTACAGTGACCTTGACAAGAAGTGTAGAAAATGATGTCAGTATAATTGCTGTTTGATCAAGTCAGGTTGCACATCATCGTACATGCGTTGTGTAAGTACAACAGGCACTGTGTTAAGTCTGTAGGTGAGGTCTTCACATGTATATAAGGTCTTAGTCCTGATCTGAGCATGTGTCAGACGTGTTTGCGTCACCAAAGGTAGACGTCTCAGCGAGTGCAGGTTTATTTTTAAGTTATGTTATCTGAATTGGTGACACAAATATGAGGTCACAGAAGAGTGTGAATCATCTATGGAGTCAGATTAAGCACAAGCATTAGTATGTGTATGACCCTAATAGTATGTGAATATTATTTCCAGGGGTATGTCACAGTATGTTAGCACATGGTGCTGTACATAGCAGCTGAATTTATCTGTTTAAATATAAGGTATAAGGTTATAACATGTCTTTATTTATTGTTTCTAATAATGTATCTGTGTGTGTTTATGTGTTCTTTGCCTATATTTATAATTATCAATATGAATCCAAACAGCAATAAACTAAAATGCGCTCTTTTAGTTTGGCTGTCAGCAATACACCTGTGAAGTTACAAGTGAGTTGGAGGAAAGTTGACTGAAACAGGAAAAGAAAACAGCACACATAAACATAGAGAAATTCCTTCATTTATTAAAGCGATATCATGCGGTACTTCCAGGTCCTGCTATCCCGTGCACGTTTCAAATATTATCTGTTTAGTGTCCAAAGAAATGCCTGAATTAGGTTTTTAAAGTAGAATTTAGGAAGAAAATGTGTGACTGCTGTCGTACGATGTTATAGATACTGTAGCACCATCTGTCCCTCTGAGATAGGAAGCTTTTACAAAATGACCATCTTTCCCATTTCATGTATGGTTGCTCTGTGACTTTGTGACCGCATCGTGTGTGTAATGATAGACGGATATGTTTTCTGACTGCTTGTGTGTGTTTCCAATGGTTATATATCCATTGTGTCCTTTGTGCATCCTGTGGGACCTGGCTGTAATGGCTTCACCAAGAAATGGAGTGAGTGTGTGTGTGGTGGTGGTGGTTGGGGGGGAGCCACAAATGGACACAATATGTACACTCGTGTCTCTCACACACATTTGTGGAGGACAGTATAGATCCGTTAGTATGATTGTTGGACATGCACACCACGTGTTTCTCTCTGAGCTCACACTGCTCATTTGTCTCTTCTCATTATCGCTGTCTCCTCCCTCTCCTTCATTCCCTCTCCCCCTTTTCCTTCTCACTTGTTTGTGCAGCTCGGGAGTCTACCTTCTTAGCCTCTTGGGCATTCTCTCTTTTCTCTCTCTCTCTCTCTTGCGCTCTCTCTCTTCGTCTGTATCTCTGCACAGTTCAGTTGGCCTAGCCCACACTGACAGCATCACACACACCAGCCCAGCTAGCCAGCCACAAACACTCACACACCAGCCTGACAGAGGAAGTAGGCCACTTTAATGGGGATGTGTGGAGTGCCTACATCTGCCTTTAGTGGATTATAACCTGGAACTGCTTCCTCTTGCCAGGTAGGTTATATCTAGCACCGTTACTTTATTTTCCATATGAGGAGTACATCTTTTCTGAGTAATCAGCAGAGTGGTTTCAATCAAACGGATTTTATGGGTCTCTTCTTTTGCTGTGAATGGACAAAAATGATTTGAGAGTATTCATGCAGTGTTTGAAAAGCTGAAATTTTAGCGCTGTCGGGAGGCTTCTGGTCATATAAAGGGAGGACAGAAACTAAACGAAAAGATGTGAGGAAAGATAGTGAAAGTAATAAAGGCCTATTTATCACATCAGGCATCTCTATGACAGGCACATATGAAGAGAGTTTGCCACTGCTGTGTGCTGTTTTGGTTCACTTAACTTTTACCTCTACCTTTTATTTGCTGACGTTTTCTTTTTCTTTCCCTGTTTCTTTCTTTGTTTTAATGCCTGTGTATTATTTGTCCCTACTGTCACTGCATCCATTTATCCTCCTTTCCTTTGGCAGCTCTAATAGCTCCCTTAAATATTATTGTCTCTGGAATATCATCTCGTCCTAAATAAGCAGTAGTTTGGGCTCTGTTTTATGAGTAACACCCTGTTTACATCCCCTATTTGGTGCTTTTATTTCAGTGGTTTTTGCTTCGGTTATGTGCTAGTGACATATTTTAACCTCTCACATGGCTGGGGAGTGGAAGGGTGAGAAACAGAGGGATACAGAGAAAAGAAGGCTAGGAAGATGGCCATTAAGAAGACATACTCTAAACCATGTTAGAGCAAAGCTGAAAGTGATAGCAACAAGAGGAGAGAGAGCAAACTGAGGGACCACAGGGGAAAACAACAGGAAGCACACTGGGGAAAATTGCTTTTCTCTTTCCCTCATTAGGAGAATTGAGGGGTTATACTCTTCTTAGAGGAAAAAAAAAAAGACTGAGAGAGTATTAGATGGCGGGTGTGTGGTTTTGTTGGTGCCTGTTGATAAACAGGGAGATGATCGATTTCATTACAGTGGTGTAAAGGCTTTGAATGTAAAAGTTTTAAGCACCAGGAGAAGAAAATCTCTCCACCAGTCCTCAATTCCTCCTTTGTTTTTGATCAATAGCAGACAGTGTCAGTGGTGCATCCCTCCACTGCGTACACATGCACACACACACACACACACACACACACACACACACACAAACGATGAATGTGATTTATCAGCTGGTCTTAGACTCCCAGCTTGAACAAATGAGATGGTTGTTATAACCTGGGAACATGCATTGCAACAATTTGTCACACTGGCAAGCTGAAAGACAAACTCTAAACCCCAAACTTATGCACACGTGCGTGTAAATCCTTCACACAACCATATACACCTATGGTCACACCCAGGGGACAAATATAGAGTGGAACTAGGTTAAATGAATATGAAATCTGAACAAGCAGCTGTTATGCTGACCTTTATTTAACTAGATTTAAGCTCGGATCTTTGATACTGTTAAAAACGGATATATAATTGTGGATGAGCTTTTCTAAAGGAATGCCAGTTCTAATGTAACTTTCACCCAAACCACAACCGTGTCTTCCTTCGCACTTAGGTCTAGTCATACTTAATGATTTACTCTTTAGGCTCTTGCTTTTTGTCCCCAAACGGGAGGCAGCTCCACACAATGTGACTGTTTAAACCAATTTATGCCCCTACAGCATGAGTAATTGTGCACCCTTTCCAGTCTTTCTCACTGGTCACATTGTCTTCAGCTGCCTGGCGTCATGGGGCAAGTTACGTCAATGGCATTTTCTCTCTGATCCCTGGGATTCTAACAATAATGTCTTTACAAAAAAATGAAAAAACCTCACATTTCTGCCCACTGGTCGGTTTGTGTGATTCTTCTAAAGGTTGTGCAGGAGCGGCTATGTGCCATGCTATTTTTAAATGACCTCGATTGGAGGGTAATAGGGCTGGGTTTTGTTATCCCCTTCCAAGTTGGCGAAATACTGTATTCATTCAATTTTCACACCCAAGAAATGATCCCTCCTCAGAGGTTTTGTTCATGCAAATAAAAGGAGACTAACAATGTATAACAAATGAATCAAAGAAAAATAAAACAAACAAAACAAATGTGGAAGTCACAGAAGAAATGCAGACCGTGATATTTCTAAAAGGAACAAGTTCTTTGTTTGAATATTTGAACCACACCTCAGCCACAGTACTGCTGATTTCATTTTCTGGGACCTGTAGCGCTGGACTCAAAGACTGTATATTAAAGATAGATGTAGATTCTGGCTCTGACAAATTACGGCAATGCAGTAGTGCCTTAACCATTTACGAGACACTTTTAAATTTTATTTATTTTACTTTTTTTTTTCAAAGTCACTGAAATTATTGTATAAGTTTCCATAGGATTAGCGTTGGGGTTAAGCTGGGGTTTGGCATTACAGAGGATTTATGGTTTAGCAGGAAATCTACGCTGTAGCTACGTCGTAACTACAGCATAAGTGCTGTAGTACTGAGTGTAAGATGTCATACTGAAAAGTACCCTGACCTGCACTTTCTGTTTATTACAGTCGATTCCTCGTGTGCGTTTCTGGTTACTTTTTGAATTTCTCAGCCATTTTCTTCTTCTATTAAATCTTTATTTTCAGAAATCATAACGACAGAGTCCAAAATACTAAAGACAAAGCTTCAACAAAACACAAGATGATGTTATAGTGGGTGTCCGTCTTTTATATACAGTCTGTGATTACTCAGGTTCACCTTCAAGTAACACAAGATGCATTGTGAACGCAAAAGATGCACAAATTATGAATTTAATCCACCGGTGAATGATGATGTAAAATCAATAAAATCATGACAGTGTTGTTTTTCCATTAGCTCTGCAACTGCAAAAAATGCATGAAAGCAGTAAAAAAATATGTGCTGAATGCCTTCAGCAGACGCTTCAGCAGAGCAGTCATTTAAAAAATAATGAGTTGAAACCTTTGCCTTATGTTATTTCACTGTAACAAAGTTCTGGTGAAGTGCTAAAATATTTAAAGCACTTCCATCTCTACTAATGAGTGAATATCATTTTTAAAACATAAACATGCCCGCAACCTACATCTCCAAGGTTGGACTGGCTGTCAAGTAATCCTGTGAGATCGCTTTTATTATGCCCCCTTCATTCATGTGTTGTTAACGTGCACAATATTTCTATCGCCTTGCAGAAATATAGAAATAAAAATTCTGAAAAACATTTTATTGATGGTTGCAGGCAGCAGCACATTTTTAGGAGCTGCCCAATAATGTCACTTAAAAAATATGATCTACCTGCTAGCATCTCTTCTTTCATAGCCTGGTTATACTCGATGGTGTGTTCTTGCCTCAAGTGGTGAAACACGTTTGTTGCTTCAACCTTTTACCTTCTACAGTTTTTTTTTTTTTGTGTATTTATTGTCTAGTAGTAGTAGTATTGTGTTTTGTTGGAGGTTTTATGGCACATCTGTAGTTGCCATGGACAAAAGCATGCTTCATATTACTGAGGGCCAGAAGCATGTGTTAAAAACCTAAATGCAGACCTACAGTGATAGAGTTAGTAGAATGCACTTTTATGTTCTCTGTGCTCTGCTTACCTCTTTGATCTACAGACACTTTTACAGTTGTTCCCTTTAATGCCTGATCTATATATGAATCTGTTGGTATCAGCATTCATAATCGCTGATAAATGGAAATTAAGAAAGCAGCGAAGAGAGCGAAGAAACACTCTTCAGCTATGTTATGAGAGTTGATGCTGCATAATTTGTCCACCACATGCCACGCTGCAATTTTCCTGTTAGCAACAGGTGTTTGGAAAGCCACAAACAGCAACAACCAGATGATTCAAGCAAAGTCGAGCAGAGTTAATTCACAACTTGTTGTGACAATAAAATAAAATGTAATATTTTCCTTTACTTTTTAACAAATGTTAGGGAAATCTCTTCTGGTTCTCTTGCTCCTTTGCTCCGTGTTCCCTTATCTATGTTCCCTGTTTTCTGTCTCCTTTTTGGCCTGACTACAGCAGAGGGTTCTGACAGATAAACGACTATTACTGTCTCATCTGTCTTCTCTCAGTGAAATCGAGGGCAAAAGAGGCCAGAGAATCGCGGTGCATGTAATGAGGCCAATCAGAGATTGATCATCTATATGGTTAGGTCCCCTCAGTGAGGTATTCATATTACACAATACAATAACGGCGCATAAATCCTTCGACCACAGCTTGTACTGGACAGTGCACGTCAAAGCTTGCTTAATAAACATTTAGTTGGCGCAGACATGGGCGCTTTTCCACACAAACATCCAATCAGCAGCAAACATAAGGACTTCTCTCATATAGCTGTCCAAGTGTATGTAGAGTGAGCTTCTCACACATAGAGACAGAGTATGCATATGTCTCTTGTAAGGTATGAGCTGTGATGACATATATAGAAAAGAAATTGAAAAAATATCTTAATAGTTAATGTTCATATAGAAGTCTCATGAAAGTCTTGACTCGTGCTATGATTTACTTGCGTTTTTATGTAACAACATGTGACGTGGTTTGAGCAAATGTTTTCACTTCAGGCAAGTAAACAATTTGGGTTGTGTGTGTGTGTATATGACTAAATTGAGTGAAAAGTAATGTGGTTTATAAGTACGGTAGAAAAACAAGTTTGCTATCACTCTTGAGAGAGAGAGCAAGCTTTAATGGCAGCATCATATCCCCGAGGAGATTTGCAATCACCCCATATGGAAAAGAATTGGAAAAAACTACAGTAGAGGCTACAGAAAGAGGACTTAGTAGCATTCTGGAGACCAAGTGGTGGTTCACAAGCTCAGCTTTTACTTGTGGAATTTTATATTCAGTAAACAAAGTGTCAGTCTGTTGTCTGTTGAGACGAACAAACTAAAAAGGGAGACTAAATAGGACTGGACATATGGGACGTCTTACACAAGGAAGAGGGCTTAATGCTTGACACATAAGAAAAAGACGATCTGAGAGAGGAAGATGGTAACACGCAGCTTTTAGGTGAATACAGTTAAATATAGGCGCAGCACAAACGGGCAGGACTGTAAAGATTCTCAATGAGGGGCAAGGCTGTGTTCTTACACAAACACAAGCGTGTTTACAAGTGGGGAGCATCTGTGGTTTGTATCTGTGGACAAAGGTAAGGCCTGGGGATGCCCTTTATGTGAGGTTTAACCTTTCAGATGAACTCCCTGCTCTTGGGCAGTTTGTTGAAAGAGAGCTTGACACATTTTTCATTCGTCAAAAGCCGGACGTTTTAGCTGATTTCCCTTTAACGATGATGCAATGAGATCACGTTTATGCTCATGAATTCCTGATTAAGAAAGTGGCCATGAGTTACAAAACTGTTATTCAAAAACAAGTCATTATCGTTATCAGTAGGTACAAAGGTGGCGCTCAGTCACAAGCTTGTGCCTGAGTAGTTGTCGCAACGTGATCACCATGCAGATTTAATAAAGAGTTGGACGAGGATGGTGCTTCGAGTCAGTTTGGAATAAGGTTAACTTTGTTGTTATTCTCTGTTATCACCGTGTTCATTTGACGTTTTCCCTCAGGGCTATAAACAGGATGTCTTCTCTTGACTTCTCAGACCTTACACATCCTTTGAAGAAATCAATATCAGATAAGCCAGTGAATAAAGGAGACTGTTGAATAGAGATAAATAGCATCATGCAGGCTTGTTTGGTGGGCTTGCATCACTTAGACAGCCACCCAAATTGCTGTTATAGTGATCCAGCAGTGAGTATGTATGAATAAGTTAACGGGGACGGAGGGAGTGGCAAAGAGGAAGGCAAGAGAGGAGAAGTCACGTTCTGTTATTTGGTGGTACACAACTTGTCCAACAGCAGCGCTAATTGAGATTAGCTGGATTTATTGAGACTGCAGTTGGATTTGGCAAGTGTGATGTTGGACACATTAGCCACCAGTATCACACTAAGTGGAGTGAAGTGATGCTCTTTAATGTAATGGCTTACTTAGAAGTAAACAGGACACAGGAAATTAAGGAACGGGGGAAAAGGAAGGAAAGCGATGAAGATGAAAGATGGCACTTTGTAATTGATAAGCGGGAGGGGTTTGGGGAAGCTTTTGGAAAATGCACAGCACAGCTGCTCCCCTGGGATGGGTCTCTTGTTGCCATGGTAACTGTGGGACAGAGGTCACATAATTGTTTGCGGGTGACCGTTTACGATTGCGTGCAGTTTTCTGTAGTATCTGTATGAGAACATAGTGACCTTGAGACATGTAGCCCATCAGCGCAGGAATATTTTCTCCAATCATATTTGCCATCATGGAAATGTTGTGAATATAGAAACCCGGCGGTATTCACTGCTCTCACCTGGTTTATACTGTCCCACCTGGTCTGCAGTGTTAGACTCAGCAGATGGTGTGGATAACAGATAGACATTCAGATCATGGTCATTGGACAGTTTGGTGGAACATACAATCAGTGCAAGTGGAAGTATGTATGCAAGTGTAAGCAGTGTAAGTATTTATGGTACAATATGTAAAGGTGGGAAAATTTGGCAGAATTGGTAGCTGTGGGCTTTTCCAAATTTCAGCAAAACATTAAAATTTGTGGCCCTGTTGAATGAATGAATGAATGAATCTCATGTCCCATTGATCCAGTGAGAGACAATAATGTAAAGGTTTCAGTTAAGCATATGGTTGGTAGCATTTCTTCATTCAGAGGGCGTTACCTTTGTTTATTCAGGTAAAGAAGAGTCTCTGAAATTGTTGTGTCTGCACTGTTGTGCAGATCAGTCCAAATACCTGTTTTTTGTTATAGTTTTCAACTGCTTGGTTTTTAGTTAAGGATAATCTAGCCTTATCCCAAATTTCTTTTAGTTTGAATTTGATGATTGATTAAGTTTCTTTTCTTCTCTTAATCTTGAAATCTTTGCTTAAAGGCCATGTAGAGTCCTTAGAGCTACCGTCCTGCAACTTTTAGATGCATCCCTACTCCAACACAGCTGAATCAAATGGTTGAATTACCTCAAGTTTGGCAAAGGCCTGATAAAACCCATTCATTTGATTTAGGTGTGTTGGAACAAGGAGGCATCTAAAAGCTACAGGACAGTAGCTCTCGAGGACTGGAGTTGGAGACCCCTGCTGTAGAGGAAACCAAACTCTGTGCTTGATTTTGATGTTTTATTCTGTGGAGACGGTGTGAACCAATTGAAAACTTTTGTACTACGGTCATGTGCGTGATTGGTGGAACAAATATGTGAAAAATGAGAGATGAGGATATGCTGTTATTAATTTGCCTGGACATTTAGCCAGTAGCATGGTCATAGTCATCACGCTGAACTGTTTAAACAACGTTTGTCTTTTATCAGTGGAAAAAAGCAACGCGCAAGTACAGTTAGCGCTAATGGTAATGCCATTTGTTTTGAAGTTATCTGGTCAAAGGACAAATTAGAAAATAAATTGAAATTTCGTTTTAATAATAATAGAGATATAAACCTGTGGACGTCTGCTTCAAAGTGTCCAGATGAACAGAATCAACTTTTTGGGACGTGTAAAATTACTTTTTTTTATTCATTGATGAATGAAAACACCCAGTGGCTTTGTCATCAGAGCATTAAGTCATATCTTTTCTGAGTCCAGGTTTTGGCTCTGTAATTCAGATCAGTATTTTATTGCTATTGGTGACTCATTTGAATATGTCATTTGTCTTTAGAATGAATCATTTCGTTGAAGGGCCATACACGTGACACCAGTGAGATTTATGAGATGCAGTTCAGTTTAATTCAGGCTTATTTATATAGCAACAAATCATAACAACAGTTGCCTCAATGACCCTTATACTGTAAGGTAAAGAACCTGCAGACCCTACCCGGGAGAAAACTCCAACAATCACTGCAGGAACTTTGCAATGATGGGAAGGAAAAACTTGCTTTTAACAGGAAGACACCACCAGCAGAAACAGGCTCAGCGAGGGGCAGACAAATGCTGCTGCTGCTGCTGGAGGATGAGGGAAGTGACCATAGGGACACAAGACAAAACACAGACTTATGCCTGAATTAGACTTCTGTGGGGAACCTTTGTACGTAACCTTCATAAGTGGTTGATGTCAGTGCCCACATTTAGGCTTGTGTGTTAACTACTGTGACGTCGTGCCAGATGATGAAAAAACAAAAAAACAAAAATCATCCTGGATCCCTGCTTTTTCTGTTCATCCGTTTTTTTTCCTGACACATGTTTCCCTCAGGTTTTTTTCACTGCTTTGTACATGTACTCATGTCCATTTCGGGAGTTTCAGGAATTTCCCTGCAGGAATCTGCTGACATTTGTGAGTCCTTCTACTGACACTGTGATTATTGTTCTTTATACTGGGGCGATGATTGTTATCCTCTCACAGATAGATTGTAAAAGTGCTGCACAGGATGTTATAGGATGTAGTGAACAGGCCAATCACAGTAGTTGTGGGCTGATTCTCCCTGACATGTAGTTACATTTTTCGGGAGGTGCATGTCAGGGGACGTCATAAGACACAGCATAGATTTCCCACTGAAGCATAAATTGGGCATAAGGGAGAGAGAAGAAACACATGGGGAAGTGTGTGGAAACGAAATGCTCAGTGCATCACATGAAGTCCTGCAGCAGTCTATCGCAACGTAACTAAGGAATGGTTCAGGGTCACCTGATTTAGCCTTAACTATAAGCTTCATACAAAGATAAGATATAAGATTCAGAGTCCTCTCCTCTCCTCTCCTCTCCTCTCCTCTCCTCTCCTCTCCTCTCCTCTGCCCTTTTCCACTCACTCATCTCTTTTCTGTGCTGTTGCCATTCACTGACTCCCCTCCTCCTTTCCTCCTTCTGTTTCTGTTATCCACTTTGTCTCCTCCATCTATTCACTCTACTACCCTGCATCTCACTCTCTCTGCCTTTTAGGGCTGGTTTTGTTTCCTTCCTTAATGAGGCAATGGCGGAGATTATATTCTGTTGAATCATTGATGACTGTGAAACACATTTGGGAACACGTGTACATGCGCTATATGCACGCACCGCACACAGACTCAAGCATAGACACAAAGGGCTTGCACGCTGCAGATGTCTCATGGGCCATTAGCCTGCGTGTTTCATTCATCTTTTAAGGCAGATTCAGGGAACAGACAATGTTAAAAAGTCTGCAGTGGGGTCGATGTCATATCTGGAAGGTAACTTGAGATTTATTCATATGTTTGTTCTTGGTCTTCGGCTTAAGACACGAGGACATGTTGCTTAAAAGGGGTTATTGCAGAGCTCCTTGATTTTTGTGTGTGTATGTGTGTGTTTGCTGTGGAGAATGTGAAAAGGAACAAGTGTATCTGACAGGACAGGTGGCTCCATTGTGTCTCTACCCATATCTTCAATGGCCAGGGGTTTGTCTTCACAAGACACAGAGAGAGATGGGGTAGGCAAGGTGCAAAAATAGATGCTGTGTAAATCTCAGGTCTAAATATGTGAAGAAACACAGAAGAAATAAATTATATATATATCCCCAAACATCTTAGATTCCTTTGAAATCAGCGTATTTATCCTGTGACAAGCCTTGTAACATGATTAAAAGTCATCAATTACTGTCAGTGACTCATTGCTATGACTTGCACAACTTGAAGAATAAATGAACAGAGGCAAAGTGAGGAGAAGAAAGGATAAAGTGATAAGCTTTCCTTCCAGTTTCCTCTATGGCTTTTATCAAAGTGCATTTCACTCTAAAAATACCTCCTATATATACCCTCTACCTCACCAGAGTGTATATTGGAGGTAATGGTGCCTTGATTTTATCTCTATGCTACGATGAACCATTTAGATGGAGGGTAAAGAAATCAAAAGGTTTTAAGAGTAACCTTAATTGTTGTATATTTTATAAAAGTACATTGTCCTTCAGTTTTAAGGTTTTACATATCGGGACATAAATAATCTTTAGTAGGTCTAAACTTAGGTGAATACAACCTTCACTGAACTACAAAACATGATTTATTACACAGTGTCATTATTTATTCAGCAGACACGAAGCCAAAATGCAGAAGATGATTCAGTATGTTGTAGAATCGCCTTTAGCACCAGTAACTTGAAGTAATTGTTTTCTGTTTGATTTCATGATTCTTTCACATTGTTCTGAAAGAATTTTGGCCCGCCCTTCATTACAGTGTTGCTTCAGTTCATTGAATGTTTACACACTTCACACTCTCTTCAGGTCCCACCACAACATTTCAATAAGGTTGAGTCTGGACTTTGACTGGGTCATTGATTCTTTTCCTTTTCATTCATTCCTTTTCTGCTAGTGTGCTCTGGATCATTGGCCTGTTTCATGACCCAGTTTGGGCCTCATTGCTTCACACACTTGAAACACTTTGGTATACAGACGAGTTGATGGTCAACTCACTGGCTGCAAGGTGCCCAGATCCTGTGGCTGCAAAACAAACCCAAGTTTCATACCCAGGTGATATAAGGTGGAGGACACTAAACACTAACATCATCACTTTGGTCTCATATGTAAAGAGGACATTGTTCCAGAAGTCTTGTAGCTTATTTGATGCATCTTTGCAAACCTATGCTGTGTCACCACTTTCTTTTTTAGAGGGAAGACACTTTCTCTTAGCAGCCCTTCCAAACGGGCCATACTAGTTCAGTCTTTTTCTAATCATGCTGTCATGGAGTTTGACATTTAACATGCTAACTGGGGGCTGTAGAGTCTGAGATGTAGCTCATTTTTTCCAATTTCTCTGAGCAGTGCGATCTGACCTTGGGGTGAATTTCCTGAACCGTCTTGGGAATAATGGCTACTGTCTCAATTGATTTCTACTTATTGTGAACTTCAAATTGCTTGGGAATGATCGTATAACCCTTCCCAGATTGATGATTAGCAACAGTTCCTTCTCTATAAATCGTTGTGTTAGTACACGCCTGAATGCTTCAAACATGCAAAGTGCCAAAATGTCAGCGTTTATTGAGGTGCTTGCACTTGCTGATGATCAATTAATCAAGTGCATTTGATTAACAGCACCTGGCTGCTAATTACCCTGTTAATTCCCAAAGAAGCAGTAAGACTGTCTTTATTTGTTCAACTCTGCTTCTACACTTTTGGCTTAGTTTTTGTTTCAGATTCAGATGATTTTTATTATGTCATGATATGTAAAACCCTAAAAATAAAAGAGGGTTTATTTTCTTTTTTCAATAACTGTAGTGGCGAGGCAAATACTCCACTAAGAAACAAAAAGCAATAATGGCTGATTTATGTACTAAGTATCCACATTCTTATCTTAATTCTGTACGAGGGCAGCAATGGAAGCCACTCATATTAAAAAATGTAAGGGTTTTGTTTATGTTAGGTGCTGATTGAAAGAGCACATTTTTCTGTAAATACAGGTCAAAAGTTTAGACAAAAATACAACCAGGCCTATCGTTTCTCCATAAACTAATTTGAGCTGCAAAAGTACACAAATGTCTTGTGAAATATCATGAGAGCTGTCTGAGAGGAGGCAATATTATCTCCAATTAGAGCACTGCATCTTGTGACTGCAGCTTATCATCATGGTTTAACTTGGCCGGCACAATGAGGCCCTTCACAAGACTTGATGGAGACTTAAACAAGTTAAAAGTGATTTTTTTTTTTACTTGGCTTGGAGATCTGGATTTAACAGGTAGATTTTAATTTTGGACCGATATGTTTAGCATCACCGACGACTCTGTGACCTTTATTTAAAATGCAAAATAAAATACTGCAGGCAGGAAAGATGTGGGTCCACTCAAAATGTGTTTGTAATAAACCATCCACTGTGGGCTGGGAGAGGTTAACGCAGCATTTAAAACTGGCAGATTTTGGAAGGATGTTAAAAAGGGATGGATTGCCAAGCGCATGGGGGGAGGACGAGCATTGTGCTGTTACACACACACATTCGCATTAGTGTGTGACAGGGTTATTATGTTAGGCCTTGGGAAATGGGTGGGGGCATATGAGCTACAGCCATACTTTCAAATGTTTTGAAACAGCGCAGGGGAGATAGATGGATGAAAAGATGGGTGACTGTTTTTTTTTTTTAATGTAGGAGTAATCTCATTAGTTTCTGCAAGAGGTTTGGTTTGTTTTCTATTCCACTGCCTCGAGGGCACAGTACCAGTTTAATTTGACTGAATCACTGCAGCAAGCTCGAGTGTAGTGCAGCAGCCAGCAGCACTGTTGAGCTGAACAGTAGTATATCACAATATGAACTCACTTGTACTAATATTACAGTATAGCGTCTGGCATTTTATCGATTGCTGCAGTGTTGGGGACAAAAATTACCAGTGAAGTTGTTTTGTATGTCTTTTTTTATACCTTGGAAGCCCAAGTTGAAGACAAGTATCTGAGTTTTCTTTCACTTTATCTTGGTCCACGGTATGCTCTCTCTCTCTCTCATGACATGGTTATAAGCAGTCCAGAGCTGGGATGTGTCCCTCCATCTCCTCCAGGTGGGGCAGCCAGGCCATGATAGTCTCTATGCAAGAATTTGCTGGAGCATTATTGCTTAAAATGACACTGTGATCATCCCAAAAGACACTGTCTTGTCTCGTCCTGCCAGTAAAACATCATTATAGGAATATTTCAAACCAAATTGAATGAAAGTGTTAAGTGGGTTTATCCAAACAGCCTGAGGCTGACTATTCATTCTCTGTGTCTTTCTTTTTGTCTTTCCCCCTCTTTCCAGATGTTGGAGCCTAAGGTGGATGCCCCTTCATGTGAGCTGGGTGGAGTAGGAGGAGATCGAGGAGGTGTATGCCTCCACCTGCCGACACGTAGCTCAGAAGGCGAGGAAAGCAGCCTGTATCCCTCCAGTCCCTCTGAGCCCCCAACGCTGGGTAGTCCTCACCCCTCAGAGCCACTCACCCCTCTGGATGAGATCTACATGCCCCTTGGAGGTCTGGTGGGATCTGACGACGGACTTAAGGTACCTCCTACACCACCGCCTTCCACTGAGGGTGAGGATTCCAAGAGTATAGAGGGGCATGAGATGGAGCTCTGGAAAGACAGGAAGGATGAGGAGAACAAGCGAGAGGAAGAGGAGGATGAGGAGGCCGGCAGAAAGAGTGTCTGGAGTGAAGGGTGTGAGAAAGAAGACGAAGGAGAGGAGGAAGGAGAGAGGAACGAGGAGGAGATGAACTTAAATCTGGTGGTGTCAAACACAGACGAGGACAATGTCTCAGAGCCGCCTGACACCAACGCTCCACCTTCCTCCTCCTCATCTTCGTTTGTCATCCCGGAGCTCCGCCTTGACCGCTCCTTTAGCGCCGATGCCCTTTCTTCACCCAACACAGACGAAGAAGAGTATGAGGAAGATGAAGATGAGGAGTCTGAAGAAGAAGATGATGAAGACGACAGCGACGACGCCTACCTGCAACGCAGTGACAGCAAGCGCCGAAGCATGGTAGAGGGCGCCACGTGTGAGAAACATGGAGGAGGGGGGTTGAGTGTGCAAAATTCCC
>VOQK01014775.1:4707-15617 GCA_015052645.1 Benitochromis conjunctus
TGTGTAATAAAACAGTGACTGGCACTGATCTTTCTCAGTACCTTCATCACCATCATCTGTGATTTCATTGTCTGCATGTGAGGTATGGCCCCCATCTGCAGCCTGTCAGAGAGAGAAAAATCAGATTAGAGAGAGGAAATGGTGACAGAAGGCATCCAACTGCACCCTCTAGTGGGCAAAAAAGCCACACCGATCTGTCAAAGACACCTGGAAATTCAGTATTTTATGATACACAGAACTACGTTATAAAAACATTTAATAATAATAAAAAGTGTAAGTAACAGCAAAATGATCATCAGAAGGCTTCAAATTTGTACTAAAATGAATGATAGGACGTTTATTCATTGGACATTGCAGAGCCAATTACAAATTGTATTTTTATGGCTGCATGTTAATTTGAAATGCTCATTGTTGTGTGTTTCTACCAGGAAGACAGACTGCTGCACCTGCTATACCTGATTCTCCTGTTGGAAACTAGATGTTTTTGAACTTGCTGGCTTTGTCACTCCCTCCCAGAAGTCAAAGTCTTCTGCCTCATCTGACTCTCCATCTTCAGATACATCAGCAGTACCTGTTTCAACAGCAGAAATAGACACTCGTGTCACACTCAGAATTAATACACACACGTCCACTATGGATGGATCTGCAGTTTATTATTAGGTGCACTGTTAAGTTACTACTGCAGGGTTGTTTGCATCAAAAACGCACCTTTTCTGCCAGTGCTGGGCACAGGCGACGTCTCCTCTGCTGTTACCTTTACTGCGCCATCTCCTCCTTCATTACCAGCTAACATCTCATCAAGACTCCTCAATTCCTCCGAGATCTGCTCCACTTTACGCTTTGTGTCCGCTGGGAATGGAAACAGGAAGATTGAAAGAGGAATCAACCGAAAGACAAAGGAGAGAGCAAGCTCATTGTTTGAAAGCTGGTATTTTTATAAAAGATTATAATCTGTTTTAAGATGAGAAAAAGAGGCAAGATGCCTCCAAGATGCATTGCTTTGACCTTCAATGTTTTTGATTCACTCACAGACTTGTGCCTTGACGTAATCCATGTACTGTTGGGCACTTAGTGCTGGCTGGCACACAATGCCCTGAGGCTTGGCAGTGGATGGCGGCCGCAGGAATGGGTGCTGGCAGGTGCGACTGGTGTGAATCGTCAGCACATATCGACATGACTGAGGCTCATCTACTCGCGCAATGTAGTCACCTGAGCCTTCTTCACATACAAACTGGAAAAAAACAGAGCAAAAGTATGCAAACTATGTTTGAACTGAATTAAATGCCCAACTGTTTGGGCAGCGCTGGGCTGCTACATATTTGGTGCTGTTTTTGTTTGTTCGTTTTTTTCGTGGTGAAAATGATTAAATACAGTAAATAAACAGGGAATTCATCGACCGTTACAAATGCCAATACAGACAGATCAGTATAGCCAACACTGGCCAGTAAATTGGTCAGCCTCTGCTTTTTTTCATGTCTTAAGAAGTGCTTACGACTGCCATTACCTTGGTGACTGAGAACTTACACAGAATCTTTTTCCTGTTTGTGAAATGTTTCCTGTGTGACTAACACACACACACACACACACAACAGCAAACTCAAATACTATACTCCATATCTCTTAAGATTTCCTTCTGATCACTCTGCCACTGCTGCATTATTCATTCTCCTGCTTTGAACTCCAGCTGTTTGAGCTACACCTGAACAGCGCTGTGCCTTTGCGGTGTGCCCTCATATATCGTCCTCCTAAGTTTAATAAGGACTTTATCAAAGAGTTTTCAGATTTTATGGTCGGAATTGTTCTTAAGTTTGACAGTTTTTTAATCCTCTTTTTTATATCCATGTCTGCTGTGAGTCTACACCTTTGGTCAAGGACTTTCTAAATGTTATTGACCGTTATTACCGGTCCCACTCATGAAAAAAAGACACATACAGGACTTGGTGCTTTCCCACAGGCTGAATGTGTGCATCACAGGACTATCTGACTTGCGCGTCTCTGATCATTTTCGGTTGTTTAGCACTTAAAAATTGTCTGGCTGCTCCATGAAATTAAGACAGGTGACTAGGTGATGGCTTCCTTAATTTAATAAGGCCAAACAGGTATACTTTTTGGACCCTATAAAGTATCCGCATAACCATAAAATTTCATATGACCAAATTTGTGTTTTTTCTACCCCAACTCTTTTAAGGTCACAAAAAAAACAAAAAACATGCGGTCATAATCTGAACTAGTGTCTAAGTCACAGTTTAAATTTTTCCAGAAAAACTAGCAAGCGTTTCCCACCTTACCCTCCTCAGAAATATTCAGAATTATTTCGACACAGAAGGAATCGCAAAGACGACTCTGGCATTAAATGTAGGTAAAATGGACACAGTTAAGATGCTATAACTTGTTTTGACTAGACACTTATCCCACATGGTGTCAAATGTGGTGCTATGAGCCCTGCAAGTTTACCCAAAATGCACATTTTGAGGTTTTCCCCCATTGAATTCTTTAAAAAAGTTGAAAATTCCAGGGTGCCAATGCTTGTTTCTCTTACTCTCCTTCATAGACATTAAACTGGTGCAGCTTTTCTGTATAATATATTATATCCCAAAATATCCAAGATATTCATGATCAAAGTAGGTTACTGAAAAAAATGATTTTCACTTTAGATTGTGACACTTTCAGTTAATGCTAAATTAATTGGGTTGCAGTCTTTAAACTGAGCTTGCATGTGTTTTTCAGCGCTGAAATTTCATCTGACTAGCTCTTGTACTGAAAATATTATGAGGTTACTTGAAAAGTCCCACATTTTGACCTACCCCTAAGCACTTTGAGGGCCTGTGACGCTGAATAAAGCACAGTAGGAAAGAAATGTTTTACACGGGTCATTAAATATGCTACAGTTACAGTATAAAAAAAAGAATGATAATAATAAAAAATAAACTAAAACTCAGCTGAGTCTGTGGAGCTCAGGCGAGCCTTTTAAGTAAAGCAAACATAAAACATATTCATGTTCAAAATGTCTGCTGCATGGGATATATTTAAAAATAAACAGCTTGTAAATCTCCACAGGCATGCCCACACATTTGCATATGAGTGTTTGGATTAGCAAGGAGGAAGTCAAAAATTTAAAAAAGAAAGAAAAAAAAAAAAAGAAGTAAAAGACACAAATAAACTCAAGAAGGATGTGTTCCAAATTTAAATATCTCACCCGGACTTCAGTCTCTCTGGGATTTCCATTTAGGTCACACTTAGAGCCGTTTACATAGGTCTGGCTGTGGTATCGCTTTAGCCTGTGCTGTTTGGAGGCCTGAGAGAAAAACACAATGTATGCACCCACGAGGTTTTGGGTCACATTGTACAGTCATGCAAATCAGCCACAACATAGAGGCAACTTTACCTTTGCTGTTTCATTGCTCCAATCAAATTCTGTGTCATAATAACCCAGGAAGAGAATGTCCCCTTTAATCTCTGTGTCTAAGGACAAAAGAACAAAATTTGTCAAAAACAATAATTGAAAGCATCTTGTATGTTAAAAAATAATAATAATTAAATAAAATAACACAGAGAAATGGCCTCTCACCTTCAAGGTGGTATTGTCTGATATGCTGGCCATGGCAGAACTCATACGTCCACCAGTCCTTCGTCTGCAGGACATATATTTATGTTAGACTTATATATAGCGAGCATAAGCCTGAAATGTTCCCACGCACATATTTGTAAATGAGGCCTATTTTTCAGGAAGTCTTGTGGTTTAATCAGATGTAACTTTGAAAATCTAAGTCAGACTCCCATGTTGTTTCTAGAGAATATGCTCTTTTCTTCTGGCAGCCCTTCCAAACAAGTCATACTTGTTCAGTTTTTTTTTTTTAAAACTGTTCTGTTGTGAACTTTAACATTTAACATGCTAACTGCGGTCTGTGGAGTTTCAGATTAACCTATTTATGTCTGTGGAAGCAGAAAGTGTGCATTAAATGTTACACAGGACTGTACAGAGTCATTTGAAAACTTTAAGTTTTTTTTTTTTTTAAATATTGTCAAGGCATTTTTGCACTAACATCTTCTCACTGGTCACATTGGATAAGATGCACTGTGAGCAGGAAAATAGTGATAAAGTACCCGTGGGCTGTTGGGTAAACCGTCAATCAACGCATCAAGCTGAACAATTGAAAACACAGGTACATTAACAGTGTTTCTCTTAGATATGCTGCTTTTCTACCCAGTCACTGATGCAGACAAGCAACTTTTAACCCAGTGAATACTGAATTTAACAGCCTCCCAGTGTTGTTTTGGTAGGCCTTTGGTGCATTCCTATGTGTCTTTAAAATGGTTTACTTAAGCTGGCAAATACACTTAACTTACAGTCGCTTCCAGTGTGTTTTGTTGTTATTCTTGTACTATTACTGTAATCACATCACTGTATAAACAGCTTGAGCATTTCACTGTTGGATTACACAGATAAGTAGTTAAGGACCAACCTTGAGTAGACATGGGGCATTGTGCATGGGCTTGAGCAGGTCTGGGATATCTGGCCCAGTGTAACCCTGTGAGTCAGGCTCAGTGGCGGGATCCTGATGAAAACGGACAGCCTGGGCTGGAAGTCGACACTCATAGAGCTGTTTGTACTTACTGGACACCATCATAACCTCCTCTTTCTTAGTCTACAGACAGGCATGGAAAAGGCGGTGAATTTAATGTTGACACAGATGGTCACACGTTACCTACGCATTACTTGAGAGCAGACAGATAAAAACATTGTTTGCGGCTTTACTTTTAGCTAGTTACTTATAGACCTGTGGCAATGAACATAACAGCTGTCACAGCATGCTGCGTACGCCACCTGAGAATTACTCGTCTTCATGTAACTTTATACGATTTATTTTAATATGTTTTGTGCTTTTATGACATCAGGTCTCACGCTTTGTGAATTATTTGACACTATCAACAGTAAATAAGTAACGCTAGCTCATATTTAAGCTAACAAGCTATATCGGTTAGCGTTTCCTGACTCACCTGCCCCAAGATGACAGGATCGGGAAGAATCTGAATCCCATATTTCATGTCATTAAGCTCCTCCAAATTTAAGAAGCCCGGAACACAGAGGGGACATGTCAACAAGAAAACGTACAGTCTCTTTAACAACCACACCAAGGAAGCAGCCATCATTGACTCTCGCCTCTTACCCCTGTCTGACAGCAACAACACAGAGAATGCCTGACATGGTAGCAGCAGATTGGTCGAGGTGAAAAGCCCTACTTTATCATTGGCCAATTTCCAAGTCAATCAAAGTTTGTCCCTAGTTCAGGAGTGCGTTTGGTTTTTACACCAGCAGACAGTCAATGGCCGGCGTGTTTGTGCTATATTTAGCACGCTAATGAATAACGGCCCACATCTCCGCTGTCACCGCCTGTCTTGCGATGAAATGGGCACGAAGACATGTCGGCCTAGTGGATGGGGCGAGTCGCGTGGCCAAATTACAATCACGAGTTTGATAGGGTTTTTTTTTTGTTCGTTTGTTTTATTTTGTTTTGATGCAAGGCAATCCCAAGTAACTGCTTTTTAAAGGTTTACAGTACAAATAAAGAAAAATAATGACAACACAATAAAACGATTCATAGGATACCCAAAAAGTACACATCGAGATGAGCAAAAAGTGCAGTCAAACTACTGGGTTTAAAAATCTGGTTAGGTAAAAATCAAGACAGTTCCTTGAAGAAGAAGAAGAAAACATTCCTTCACAGAATACCAGAGAGGAGGGGGAGGACAGAGGGCGAGATACTATAGAAGCTGAATAAGCAGGACACATATTTATCGGCTGTGTGCACAGACGCCCACACAGACACACACATACCAATTGAAACACGTATGTAGACATAAATCTTATATTTTGATAATAATTTTAAATTTTTTGGAGAAATCTTGCAGTCAGTTCAGTATTATCATCTCCTCTATGTCTGTGTGTGTGTGCTCAGCTGACTGACCGCTGATGAGTCTGGTGTGGCGGTGAGATCGGTGCGCTCGCCGCTGCGCTGCAGCCGCTATTGCTGCAGGGGGAGCATCCGTCCAACAGCCTGCAGTGCTGCGATGCGCGGCCGCTCCGTCTCTGCGCCGCTTTCCCCCACATAATCCCGTTTTCAAGACCTCAGAGGAACAGATCCGTCAGAGAGGGGCGAGCTCCGTGCAGCGGGGAGGTGAAAGAGTCTGCAGTGTGCGTCCTAACTGAGGTGAGCTGTGTGGTTATTTGATTTTTCTACAGTGGGGTGCTGATTTAAAGGCCCGTGTCTTCGCCTTCAGCAGGGGATTTTTTTTTTTCGGGGGTTGGTATTTTTCAGCTCTGGCTGAAAGACAAAGAGGAGATAGGCGTTAAAATATTTTTTATTTTAGACATTAAACATGTTGGTAAAATAACTAAATAGACAATATGTCTTTATTCTGATGTGTTCAGCACATTAGAAGTGTATTAAAGATAATGCATGGATTTTTGTTTTCTTGGTTGTTGGGGGTTTTTTTTTCTTGCGGTCTCACTCAGAATAAGGTGGGCTAATAGGCCTGTCTGCAGCCGGGTATTTATGCTCGCTACCTCGGATTTCTGCACACACATTCGCATTATTTTTTTCATATCTTCCTCATGTTTCACAGTACGAAGGAAGGTGTGCTAATTTTGGGCTAATTATCCCAAATAGTCTGAAGCATGCGAGCAAATCTGTCACGCGCACTTTGATAGGGACCCACGGAGTATATGCATGTCCATAGCATGTTCACCACTGCACTCCCTACCACAGGCTCGTTCTTAGGTTAATTAAAACAGCGTGCAGCACAGAGCTATGTTCTGATTGGCTCAGATTATCTGTTATGTCTAAGGGCTGTTCCACTATCGCTGCTAATTATCGTTCAGACGGGGGGGATCAAATCTAGGAAGCCTGCAGTAATGCAAAACATTATCATCACAGATATGCATCTTTTCATGTTGTCTTACCTCACAATCTTTGTTGAAATACAGTACTGTGCAAAAATCGGGACCAACACGTAATTTTTGTATATATATTTTGATTCTAGAAAGCCAGATTTGCAATTGGGAAACTGGGAAAACCTCTGAGGTATAGCAGATTACACAAAAACTAGACTGAAAGGTACAGTGAGTGTCTAAAGCCATCTGTAAAATGCAGTGTTTAAGATCTTGTCAAAATTTATGGAATTATAAACACAGAAAAGTATTGTTAGATTTATTAGGTGTCATTTTTCAGTATGACAGTGATCCCAACACACTATCAATGGAGTAAAAATATACCTTTGTAGAAATAAAAGCACACACCATGCTAATCCTGGACCATGACTATCTGTCATGGATTGGCCTCCCCAGAGGTTGACCTCAACATTAGTGAAGCAGTGTGGGATCACCTTGACTGAAAACAGAACAAAAGGCAGCCAACAGCCAAAGAAGAGCTTTGAATGTCCTTCAAGAAGCCTGAAGAACTATTTCTTAAGACTACTTAAAGAAATTACAAGAAGGCTTGCCTAAGAGTTCAGACTGTGATAAGGAATAAAGGTGGTCATTCCAAATATCGACTTTCAAGCTTGTTATAATTGTAAAAGTGCTCTTTTCTTCATTGTACACTGGATTTTCACATATCTTTGTACAATTTAATATATTGCTGGACCTATTTCAAATTTTTCTGTCAAAATACAAAGCACTGTCTGCCTCATAAAAAAAACTCACAATTAAAAAGCTTTATGATATATATATAGATATAGATATAGATATAGATATATAAACTTAATATGTGTGTTGCTCTGATATATTTTAATATTTATATTTTTTAGTTATATTTGAGATTATAGTCTTTTCTTATACACGGTTCACTGAGAGCACATCTAAGCATGATGGCATCAGTAATCTGTGGTTTATTTAGTCTGCATAAGTCATATAGTCATATACATGCAGTTTAGTCTTAATCATTCTCTCAGTTCCCACTGATTTAGAGGACTAGTCTAAGTGAAGGACTAACTGTTAAGTAGATGAATCCTCTGATAGCCGAGAAAACTGTCTTTAGTACAAGTAACTAAATATATAATTACATATGAACTGTACAGTTTATTGGAAGGTTTAACATGTTTCTGAGAGGAATCCGATACACATAGTTTTGCCTAAATTACTAAATCTCCTAAATAAGAAGAAATTGAGTTACAGCACGAGTTTGCTAAATATGAGTTTATATTAAATTGCTGGGATGCACTGATTGGCTGCTAGTGCTGATCCTATTAATCTTCCCCCTGTATTGATTTAGTTTTTCCCCTCCAGCCCTTTGTAAAACTAATTTCCCTTGGCAGCTGTGAGACCATGCAGTCGGTTAATGAAGCGCCACATGGTCACTTACCTCTGTTATTACATGATAATATACGTTTATATGCACTCAAGGTTTCTTAAGAGTATGATCTGTTATATTGTTATTAGTTGTTACCCATTTATTCAATCTCTACTCCTTGATTTGTTTTTTGTTCTTTCCAGATGGAGAGGGTGCTTACTCATTTCCACAAATGTTTACATGGTTTCTGGAGATGCAGGCGTCAACAGAGGTTTTCCTTTCAATGACTGGATAGAGGCAGTGAGGTATATTTTCCTTTTTAAACTTCTAGCAATGAAAGTTCACCAGCTAAATGGCTACAGAATGTTTAATTTAATGTCTTATCTCCTCCATTTGTGGCAGTGAATTTAGTGTTGGCACAATTAGATCACTGTAAGAGAGCCTAAACGCACACACACAGACACACACAGACACACAGACATGGAGTCTTGTTTCCATCACTTCAAAGGTTTTCTACATTATTTCTAACACTAGACTTTTCCTACTCTGAACATAAACAAAGTCTTCATCGTCAGGTCTAAGCATTTATGTCTTTAACAGGAAGACAGGTCTCCCATTATGTAGCTGTGTACAATATTTAAGTTCCCGCAGTATGAGTAATTCATTTACAAGAATACTGTCGCGCCCACGTGCATGTGCACGCAGAATCAGAAATGGAGTTTTTGTTTGTCACAGCTGGAGGAGAAAGAGTTTATTGTGTGCTGGCAACTTTCTGAAAGGGGAAACATCTGCTTTCAGTTATACGTAGCAAGAAAAAGAATCGAGGAGAAAAAATATGGGAGGGAATGACTGAGAAGGGTAAGAACGGCAAAACAAACCCCCAAGTATTAAATGTATTTCTTTTATCAACCGTTAAAATGCCGACTTGAGACGGTAGAGTTAACCCAGCAGGCTAGTGTACTACACTAGTTGGCTTTTGATATTCGTCTTACTGTGTTTTTTGTTCGTGAGTAAGGAGGGTTAAAGGAAACAGGGATCTGAAGGCCTTGCTGATTACATTATGCTCATTCTTTCAGCAGATATCTAGATCTCTTTTAATGTCTCCACTTTCACTGCAACCACAAATATTTGAATAATTCTCCATCTGTAGCTGTGACGATGACTGAGAACATCTTCTGAGACTATAATTGATACGAGGCCTCTGCGATTAAACAACTTCCTCCGGGCTGTTTTTGTGTTGAGCTGAAGTGGAAGGGGTGGGGGGGGTGACATAGCCTTTTAGCTTTAGCTAAACCTGACAAAGTTCTCACACAAAACAGAGACTGTTGATTCTGTTCCCATCACTTAATGCGCATTCCTGTTCGGAAATATCTTCAGAGTATAATTATAGAAACCAGAACGTCATCCAGCATACAAATCTCTGACAGGTTCCAGGATGCGGTCCATGAGGAAGACGGTGTTGCTAGTCATCCTGGTGTCTGTGGTGCTAGTACTGGCTCTCCTCCATTCGTGGCCCACTCGGGGCTATACCACAGTGGATGTTTGGCAGCGACCAGCGTTTATAGTAGAGAGGCATCTGGAAGAGAGGCTCCCGGAATCAGACCATCGACTGAGCAATATTCCCTTTCATGTAAGGGATAATGTGGCGAGGTAAGAAATGCTCTTTTGAATATATGCGGACGGACCTGAGCTTAAATCTGATCACACGTGTCTTATAATCATTCCAGTTTGCTGGCACGTAATGGATGCATATGTGAGGGCGAAAGTGGGGGGGTAAACCTACCGTTTGCACAACTCTTGTTCCCGCGGGTGTCAGCTCACCCGCTGCACACTGCCTTCGAGGCTTCAGAGCTGGAGGAGATGAAGAGGAGACGGGCTAAAGAGTACAGCAGCTTTCAGACGAGGTAATGAGTACTTAAGAGACGTTTCACAGTTTTATCTCTGTGGCTAAAATATGATTATGCGGCCTAATGTGTTGTTTTATTTCAATTGAATTATGACGTAACAAAATGTGTCACTTGAAATAATCCGTCTGTCTCAGTGCACTCTACTTAGACTTATCTATCTCTTACATGGAGAATCATCCACGATCTCACATCACTCTTATATCAAATACTGATCTGCCTCGCTTTGTGGTTTGTTACTACGCAGTTAGAATAAAAACACGTTACATATGCAGAAAAGTCCCCCTTTGGTCCCCACGAGGGCTGTCGGTCCCCACGAGAATAGTAACCTCCCCGCCTCTCTGTGGGTCGTGCAGGAGTTGTGCATTAATAAGGCTACGCTTTTGAAAATGTGGCTTTTTCTATGCCTTTGGGCCTTTCGGCCATACCTAAACAGCGTTTTGGATCATTGAAAACTAAGATTTTTAAAAACTCCTGCCAGGGTGGGGTTCTTTGTACGAGGAAAACGGAGATTCAGTCACGCAACGTCAAAGGTGTGCGTCTTTTTTGACGTTACGCTGTGCGCCACGTTACTGTTTACATGAGATCAATTTCTACAATGGCAGATATAGACAAAATACTCCTGCTGTTAATCTTACTATCTGCAGTTGTTTTGAATCTTTTTTTTTTTTTTTTAATTAAATTTATTTTTTTTTTATATTTTTTTTTTTTTCCTAAT
>VOQK01014788.1:7545-29128 GCA_015052645.1 Benitochromis conjunctus
CTTCTTGATTGTTTTTTTTTTTTTTTTTTTATTGTTTGTTTGTATTTTTTGCAAAGCTTTGCGCTTTTCCAAAGAGTTCACAGTCTTATTCCAATTTATTTGTGGTCCTTTGCCCGCTTTAATGTCTTGTTCGACTGCCGGTTGGCACGCATGGACGCGCCTGCACTTGTGCGTCCTCCTCCCCTTGTTGTGCTGGAGAAGATAGTCTAAGTGATGTTGGGAGTATGTGTTTTGGCTCTCTCTCTCGCTATCTCTCTCTCTCACTTTCTCTCTCAGTCTCTATTTTTTTAAGCCCAGAGTCGCTCAAAGGGTTGGTCGCAGGAAAGGTTTTAGGGGAGGAGACGGCAAGCAGACGGGCGGGGTGACGTGAAGTAAGTCGGTAGGAGGTCGTCTACTGAGAGCCGAGGCGAGGAATCCGTGCGCCCTCGGTGCTGCTGACCATTTCATCTAAGGTCTTCATCTCATCACACAAAGTCAAAGCCTCTCTTTCACTCCGAGCTGCACAATGAGAGGCTCCTACTGTCATATGAACCGGAGCCTTTCCGAGCTTTTTAATAATAGAGGTAATTCTGACAGACAATCGATTCTAGTAATCATACAGTCTGCTACAGAAGTCTGTCGCTACTCTGTGAGATAAAAAGAGCCCAGAAGAGCGAGGGGGGGAAAAAACCATAAGTATAAATAAATTACACGAATTACTGAGCTAAATAGTAAGTGCTGATCACCCTCATCTCCGTGGTTTCACTGCGGATCGATAGCCTAATCAGTGGGATTCATGTGAGAATCTCTGCGAATGTTGATACCTTTTACGCATAACGTGTCCAAGTTGTAGTCCATACGTTTTACTTTCGCTCACGTGTTGAGCCTCTAGTAAGCTTTTCATTAGTGGCAGTGTCATGAGCAGTCTGTGCGTTTTAATTATTATAATAATGCCATTACAGCCAAAAGGCCTATACAGTCGATAAGGCACATTTACTCACTATTCACGTTCGCCCGGAATCACGCGTGTATCGTGGCTCAATGGCGATCTCTAGTGTTACCCATCAATCAGTCATCTGGACGCTGTCTTTTGGTTAAACGTCTAATATAGGAGGTGATTTTAAGGCCGATCAAACGCCGACTGTTAAAACTAAATTAAAAGTTGCATGTAGTGTTAATAAAGAAGTCGAAGAAAGGTGTTTAGCGGGGAAATTGTATACAAAAAAGTAATAATACGTGAAAGATGGAGATTACAATATATAGTGAGCATGGCAATAAAGTACATTTTAAATTTCTAGCTTTTAGGTCTTGAAATGCACTTACTGAATATTTTGTAACCTGGTTTCATTCTTTGTTCCTGTGTAATCGATACTTTTGAAGCCATAAAAAGAAGAATCCGGGACAGAAATATCAAAGGCAGCACAGACCTGGTAACCTGATTAGTGATTTAATCGCATTTACATTTTTATTACAAATTTTCTTTGGCGTGTACATTTTTCCAATTAGAATGGATTTTTTACATATCTAACAAATGTAAAAATGAAAAATACCCAATATGGAATATAATGTTTTGGCTCTGAGCTTTTGGTGACTTTGAGCCACAAAATTAGCACCAAACTGAGCTGTCAATAATTTGCTAAAGACCTGGAAAGTGACACAAGCAATAAAGTTTTGTTTGTTGGTTCATCACAAGTGGAAGACTCCCAAGAGTGGAACATCTCTTGGCTTTTAAACTGTTTAGCTCAACATAGGACATTCATGTGAAAAAGAAAATGTTCACAAGCAACCCTGAAGAAAACAAAGTCCAAACTTAACCTTGCTTCCATAGGAATGAAGAGGGTAAGAACCAGCCAGGTGCTGCTACCCAAATGCTCTTAATTAGCTGATTAGTTCCAGGTTTTGGTTTTGGCAGTTTGTTGGGCATTACCAACATAAAAAGATTGAACAAGTATGGCTGTTTGAACGGGTTGTCACAGCTTAGGTTTGCAAAGTTGCATCTAGACAGATGAGACCAAAGTGAAGATGTACAGCACCACATTTAGTGAAAATCAATTCGAATTACTTTACACATGCACTTCAAACAATTCCAATTTGTAAGAAAGAAGCACCCGTAGTTAAACCATTATTTTAGCTTTTTTTTTATTAGAAAAGCTTTCTTCGTCTTCTTGCTATAAATATAGTGCAGCTCAAGTGTAGAAGTTAATCATCCACGTCCTTATTGTTTTAGGGGAGGCCCAGAATTTTTTTATTTTTTTTTTCAGTTTTCTTTTTGAAGTAACAGTGAAATTTTATGTCAGGGATAGAAAGCATTTTTCAATTTGCAGCATGTAGCAGTGTTTTATCTCAAAAAGCTCAGTGCCAGTTGACTGCTCTGCTATGTTGACTCAATGTTACACCTTTGTTCAGTTGTTCAATCATGCAGATTTCTGTCTGACACCTTTCTTGTGATGGCACCTCTGACATCTTGTGTGAGCTTTGTGCATCTGTGTAAAGCAGCTAGTTTTACAATTTTGCTTTTGTTGGTTCTGCTTTATGTCAAGTGTGGAATGCATTTAATCTGTTGCATAAACATTCAATTAATTCCTGAAAAATACGCTTCCCTTGCATATGGACAGAAACTTCTCCTTCTCACTCTAACAGCTTCCTCTTTTTTTCACACTGTCATTGTGATGAATGTTTATTAGCCCGTCACAGCGCCTCCTCTGAACGCAAAACAACACATTCATCAGCCAAACTCAAGCCGTGCTTTAATCCCTCGGGCGTTTTCGGTGACGTTGCAAAATTTCGTCACAGTCTGGGGAGATGTCAGTTTATGTGAAACAATAAAAGAGTGATTCATGAGCGCTCAGATTCCAGGTAATCTTAGACTCATCATATCACAATCAACAGCACTGTTAGAAACATTACAGCTGAGCTAGTTTAAAGCAGCCCTGGGAATATCGTTACAGCCTATTTATCTCACATGTGCAGAAGACAAATGACAGCTTTTATGATTTTGCAGAATATGAAACTGATCAAACTGCTTTTGTACATCATTCAGAACTCAGTAGCCAATTTTGAACAACTGAAAGTATATACTTGGAGTCTTTTACAAGTTTAAAAACAAAATGTCAGTCTTCCAACACTTTACACCATTTGGCAATCCGAATTATGTTAAAGTAAGTTTGGTTTAATCAACCTTTAAATGGCCCTGAAGCTGATTGAAACCTTCTGGAAGGTACACCTGTGTCTCTGAGGTCCTACAGATCAGACTGCATGTTGTGGCAAAAAAACATGTACTAAATGTCAAGGTATTCTTCGTAGATCTCTGCAATAACTGTGGCCAGGCATTAGGGCAATAATCTCAGCAACACTCCATCATGGTAAAGCAGCTAGAAAGGCACTCTTTCCACCTGGAGTTTGCCATATGGGGTTTAAAGAACTAAGGGGAAGAGCTAAAATGATTTCTGCTCTAATGAGAGAAAAACAGAGCTTTCTGGCTGAACTCCAAGTTACTGTTTATCACCTGGTTAATACCATCTGTCTTGAGAAATGTTTTGATAATAGCATTAGGCTCTGGGGTTGCTTTGTCCTCTATAATTGGTTCTCTAATTATTTGTAACCCAGTCGTCTTGTATACTTGAAAGGTATTTATTTATAAGTTAATCAAAAGCTGTCCAAGCTTAAATCCAACAATCAAAGGAAAATTATTGCGTGGAAAGATTGTAGCACAAATCCTTGCATCTAATGTGTGTTTTGGTCATTTGACACAGTGTCTCCTTTCTTTTACTCAATTTGGTTTTGAAGGCCACTGGTAAAATTTTTGTATTGAATTTCCTAATTGCTCTTGGTTAATAAGATCTGTTTTGCTTGTGAGTCACGAAGGTTAAATTATTCACTGGTTCCTTGAAATTTAATTTTCACTCTGAGACGTTCCATCATTGCTAAAAGAGAACAAAAAATTAAGCAGCACGGTGTAATATGCTGTATCTACAATGCACTGCTTTAACCCACAGACCCCTGAGATGCTTGTGAAACCCTACAGTAGCAGAGTTTATGTTTTTTGGGTTTGTTCTTGGTCTGTTGTGCCCCTGGTTTCAGGAGCCTTTGGACTCCATTTGATTAAGTGTTTTCTGTTTGGTTCCTTGATTATTATTAGTTTGACTTTTGATTCCTGATTTGATATTTTTGCTATCCTCATAATCTTAAACTTCATGTACTTGTTGCATTTAATTTATTTAGTATTTATGAAGTTCTGCACTTGTTAGAGCACAAAAAATCCAACTCACTAGTTTAAAATTAGTGATTTTTTAAATTTGATGTTTGGCACGTCTCCAATGTTATTCTAATACGAGGCGTGTGGTTTTATTATAGTATTTTGGTTCTAATTCCAGTGTTTATGTTTGGTTTCTTGGTCTTTTCTTGTCTTGTACTTCTTGTGAAGTGTTAATAACCATGTATTTATTAGTCTCTTTTGTTTATTTCCTAAGAAGTTTAGTTTTAGGTGGTGGTTCTTTCTAGTTTTACTTCCTGATTTGTGAATTATATTGTTGATTATATTTAGCTATGACTTGTTCCCCACCCATCTCCAGTTCCTGCTATTTTTGCTTTGTCCACTGTCAATTTATCCATGTACCTTATTGGTTGAGCTTACCTGTGCATTTTCCGAATTCATGTTTTTGGACTTTTTCCTTGGATTGTGTTACATTTTGGATTTGCTAGAGAGCCAATAAAGAGCTCATCTTTTGTTCAGATCCTCTGCTTAACACTCCACACACCTACACTGTGGAACAGTCCATTATTTGGTTTATTGTCATCATTATTTAACTATTGTTGTTGTTCTTTTCTTTTTCTGTACCTTAAGGATTTTCCCACCACAGTAAGTTTTGTATTAGTTCCTCATTTCTAATTGCCAACCCAAGAGTCTGCATTTGCCCTGCATATTGAGTCCTTTGCTAACTTGACTACTAATAGTGGCATTAAGTTATTGAAATTCTGTGTTAAAATGACCCATATCCAAAGTCTAACAAGGCAATCTCAATGTGTAATTTCTTTTTTTTTGTAAATTGTTCTCAAGACATGTTCTCCCAAGTCTTGGTAAAACAAACATGTGGACTGCTTAAAAAAATTATTGGACCACCACCCAATGTAAGGTTTATGCCACAGACATCATAAATTAACAGTACTGGTCATTGATTTTATGGTTCCAGTATGCACAGGCTCTTTAATTGATATCCTGGTAAATATATATGAAAGGCAACAGTGGTCCCTGTGGGCACTCAGGACAGTGGCACACAAACTGGGTGCGTGGCTCCAGCAGATCCCAGGAATGACATCCAAGATCTCTGTCCAGAAGAGCACAGGCCCAGGAACAGCAAAGAGACTGTGAAGGACCTTTAAGCTCCAAGGCCTCTGTTAGAGATTCTAAGCTTCATGGATAAAAAGCCCACAGGGCCGAGTTGGGGATTTATAAATATATATATTATTATATATACATGCATATAGGCGTGTGTGTGCGATTGATGTTTTCAATGTAAGATAAGACAAATGTGGTTCTTAGTAGTAGAATATCATAGTGGCAGACAGTGACATAGACTTCTACTGCCATCTGCTGCTTTGAACTTTTAGCACTGCGCAGAACAGAGCAGTGTTTTTGTCAGCAATCAAAGCCCGTCTTTAAAAAAGCTAACATAAAAATGATAGTTTGGTTGTTTGATCAAATTAACTGTAGATTGATTTTCTGTTTTAAATACAACATATCCTGTTGACCCTTATGGATTCAATGCCGGTTTGAACAGCATTAAATAGAACAAAAAGAAGTGCCAGGTTAAATAACCCCACCACCTCCCCAAACTGCAGTTACACAACGGAGGAACGTCCCGGTGGGCTTGGCTGAACTTTCATTTCTCTGACCCTGCTTGTTTCTGAACAGAATAAAGATAGTAGTGTTCCTGCAAACAAGTTATTCAGTGAGTGAACTTTAAAGATGAACTCTAAACTCACTCTGTCATTAATTGTGGAGGTATTTTGGTCCTCTCTTCTTTCTACTACAAAGTTGCTTTAGGTCATTGAAGCGAGCGTTCCTTTATATACAGCTCTCTTAAGGTCTGCTACAGCATTTTAGTCAGGTTTCCTCCAACTTGTGCACTACAATACCTTGATTCTGACTTATAACTGTATACTTCTCTTTGTTAGATTATGAACTATTATGAGTAATATTTTTTTTTTCATTTTGGACTTCTATAACCATGAAGCGATTATGTTATAGCTCAACTAAACTAAAAACTAAAACTAGGTGTGAAAAAATATTCAATTAAAAAAAATATAAAACCTAGACTTTGAGGAAAAACAGAAGCTACCTGAAACTGTTTTGTGAACTTGAAAAAAAACTGACTAACATAAAGATAGAGATGAAATATCCTTAGTTTGCAAGTTTGGTCAATTTTATTATTTAAACTTGTCTGATGAGGCTTTGATGGACATGTTTGCTGTGAGTCAACTTCCTCCAAAAACTGTTTATTACTGTTATAGCACTTATTATGCTGATTCATCTAAATTTTTAATCTACCACATGCCTTCCAACCATCCATTAATCTATTTTCTACCACAAATCTGGGGACCCATCAAGCAGAGAAGGCCAGACTTCCCTTTCCCCGACCACTTCCTCCATCTAATTTATCTGATTTTAAGAATAAAAACTAATTAGAAAATACCCACAAAGAATACTCGGACATATGGGTGTGTTGCAGAATGTGGATGGATGGAAAATACAAAACTAAAATCACACACGCAGCCTTGATACCACCAAAAGCTACCCTAAACACAGAAAATGAATCCAACATACAAATATTTTAAAAAGAAACATATGAAGAGATCGCACTAGACTACGATAGATTCTTTTTACATTTATTAAGAAATCCCATATAGGTTTTTTCCAGTAAAGTGTAACACACAAACTAATGCAGCAGTAGCAACACCAGCGCGTAACAGTACACATATATATGTGCATGTGTGCTCATGTGCACGACTTTCTGTCATGCAAATCGCGTCCTGAGGCATCAATGACAAAAACAGCAGCAGCAGCAACAACATCATAAACAATCGTTTTTGTCTGAATCTTTTCTGAGAGCTCTGCCTCGCTCTGGATTCAAGAAGACATAACCAGAAGAAACGTAAAAACAAGCAAACATCAAAACATCTTTAAATAAATAATTATAATATAATATTAATAAATTACTGCACATAAATTGATAAAGGTTTCAGTTTATTGGAATGAACAGAGATTTTTCATGATGAGCAAAAAACCCTCAAATGTTTTGGTTTACATGAAGCTTGCTCTTGTTTCCACAGCTGTGAATACCTGCAATTTCACAGCTGTCGAATGTCCCTGGTGCGTTTGGCTGAACTTTCCTTTCTGTAAACATGAACCAAAGCTTTCCATTATTGAGTAATCCGATGCCATTGCTCCAACAGAACAGAATATAAGAACAGTGCATTCCTCACTAGAAACTTATTCAGTGATCTCTGAAGACTTTTCTAAACCGTGTAAAAAAGAGTTTAGATTTACATTTTGTGACCATGAAGTTTCTTGTTGCTGGGATTTTTCTAATTCTACTTGTGGAAACCAATGCCCAGTGGTATAATTTCCCTGGTGAAGCATTTCAAGGTTAGAAATATGGCATTTTAAATTTCTTACAAGAATTGGTCATATTTCTCAGATTTTTATGTTTTAATTGTGAACGTTGTCATTATTTATTATCAGTCCTGTTGTCTGTACTTCTGATCAGGGGCTCGTGATATGTGGCGAGCCTACAGCGACATGAGGGATGCCAACTTTAAAAACTCAGACAAATACTTTCATGCCAGGGGAAACTATGATGCTGCACAGAGAGGAGCAGGAGGCAAATGGGCCGCTGAGGTTATCAGGTTTGACAGTCTATTTTACTGAAATTAATTTGTATTTCTGATTAACTAATCAGTCATTTATCAAGGCTACTAATTCTGCTTCTCTCATTTTTCAGTTTCTGATGTTGTTTTGAAACGTACTTACTGAAGATAAGTGGATTGACTGTCTATTTCCGTTTTAGTAACACCAGAGAGTCGGTGCAGGAGAGACTGGGTCATGGCGCTGAGGACTCTGAAGCTGATCAGGTGGCAAACCGTTGGGGGCGAGACGGAAATGATCCCAACCATTTCAGGCCCGAGGGTCTTGATGACAAGTACTGAGCACAAAGCTCTTTGACTTACAGTATAATAAAACTGTATGAAGATGTTTCTAGTGTTGGAGTTAATGAAAACACTGTGTTTTAAACAACCCAAGTTTGTTGTTGCTTTCCAGGCTGTTGTTACTGCATTGCTCATGTCCAGTCTAAGGTTTTTAGAGCTAACTAAAAATAAGCGGAAACTTTAAAACACATAAGAAAACAACATTTTATTAAACTAAAATACAAAATAAAATTAGACTGTAAAAAAGTTGAAAAACATTTAAACGAACAAGTGATTTTCCTTCATTTTAGTTTTTGTAAATTTGATAAAATTCATTTTCTGATGAGGCTTTGATGGACATTTACTGAGACATTGGACATCTACAACACTGTGAGTCAATTGCTTTCCATTTATTGTGATAAAAATGCTAATTTGTCTAAATCTTGCCTTCAATAGTTAATCTTATTAATTAAAACAAATAAAACCAACACTGAAAATGTTGATAACCAAACCAAAACTGAAACGAGCAAACCCACGCTGGAAACTAATTGAAAATAAACTGAATTAAAAACAAAATGCAAAGAAAAATGAGAATAAAAACTAATTAGAAAATACATACTGGTATATGGATATATGGGTATTGGATAGAAGATGGATGGATGATGTAGGGATGGAAAATCCAAAACTGTAATCACACTGATTTAACCTCTATACCACTAATTACCATCCTAAACACTGAAAATAATGTCAAATAAATTTGAAAGGAAAATAAATCTAATGTGCAAACGCTTTAAAACTAAACTTAAATAGAAATCCTTCTCTCACACAAATCATGTACTACAGAATCAAATTACACCACCTGTCATATTTCCCTGAATCTGATAATGAAACAGTGGCAGGGTGTGGTCTGTGGCTCAGCTGCAGGGGAGGGGTGGAGCAGTGGGTTCAGGGTGGGTGTCAGGGGAGGCTGACACACACCACATCCATCAACTGATCACGTCTCCCCTGTAAAAGATGTCCTGGGACCTGATGTGGGGTGTGTGCTACAAGCAGGGCAGCTGGAAAGTTGCCCCTTGAAAAAACAGAGCAAATAAAAAACATGTGAAACAGCAAACGCTGTTGGTGTCGGGTTCATCATTTCCACAGAAAAGTTTTTTTGAAACCAAATGCTGTCAGTTGTCCTTCTGATCAGGCACTACAGTGACACTGGGGCACTTCCAGGTCAGTCTGCGCTCTCCAGTAATCTCTCCAGTAATCTCTCCAGTGTCTCCTGAGCCTACCCCAGGGCCTCTTCTCAGTAGGACATGGCCAGAACACCTCACCTAGGGGGTGAGCAGAAGGCATCCCAATCAGATATACCACCTCACCCTCACCCGACTCCTATCTGGAGTAGCGGCTCTACTCTGGGTCTCTCACAAATGACTGAGCTTCTCATCTTATTGCTAAGGCTGAGCCCAGCCATGCTTCGGGGAAAGCTCTTTTCTGCTGCTTGTTTCCACAACGTCGTTCTTTTGGTCATTACCCAGAGCTCATGACCATAGGTGAGGGTAGGAATATCAATTGGCTTTTACGCTCAGATATCTCTTCACCACACTGGACTACTACAGTGCCCATATTGCTGCAGACACCACACCAATTCATCTTTTAATCTCCCCCTCCCCTTACTCATGAACAAGACACCAGAATACTTTGGACAAGCAACTCATCTCTGGCCCAGAGTGGGCACTCTACCCTTTTATTGCAGCGAACTACGGCCTGGAACTTGAAGGTGCTTCACATCCGATTGTTAACTATTCCAGTGTGAACTGGACGCTACCACCTGATGAAGCTAACAAAACCACAGCTTCCACAAAACATGAAAATGAGATCTTGAGGCCACCAATTATTATGTGGACACATTCCACTACTTGGCTCCCTCTAGAAATTCATACCAAAAATATATTAACTGAATCTGTGACAACATCCACCCAGAATGATTCTGACTTATTATGTGGTCAGACACCCCATACTTCCTAAGCTCTTCCCACAGGATCCCCCCAGAGATAAGGTTAAATGGCTTCTCCAAGTCCACAAATCATGGATGGTTCCCCATCTCTTATTTTCAGCCTCTTTCAGCATCCTAAAGTATATTGTCAAATGGATTTTTCAGCACAAATTTGACCAAAGTAATCAAAATGGTTGAAAAAGACATTCATTAATGATAGTGCCAAGAAGTCCAATTTTTCCAGTTTATAACACACAAAGCATCATTGTTCTTAAACATATACCAGTCTGCTTCTCTGTGTCAGATTTCAGCCTCACCCATCTCTAGCCCTTTTAGTGGTTGACTCCGTTGTGATGTACAGGTGTGGCCACTGGGTGACAGTGCTGTCTTCCATCTGAAACCTGAGGCCGTGGCGTTTTTAGAGAAAATTGTCCTTGTTATGTTACTTAACTAACTGCTGCTTCTATAATTGATGTGAAAACACAAATACATTTGCAGTAAAGTTCAAGATAGATCAGCTGTGGTCAACGCAGTTAGTTGGCTTGTTACTGGTTGTACATTATTAAGTATTATATGTAAAGAGTAGTGTATTTGTGCAGTTATTTTTATTTTTTTACAGAGTTATCAATCATGTAATATAAGTCTGTAGCAGGGATAACAGTTAAAAATACATTTTTATGTCAATTTCACAATCTGCTTCCTGATTTATTTCTGATTCTGACTTTAAAGGCTAACTAAAATTTGCTTTAATCTTTTATAATTATTTACTGTACTTATATTCAGTGTGAAGCAAGCAATTAGCTCAGCTTATCAAGAGGAATAATAATGGTAAAGTGGTAATGACGTTATGCAGGCACGGGGCTTTAAGGCTGCAAAATTAATAATAGAAAATGAACATAATTTCTTAAGCAGCAGGAGGTACTTGGCCCTTTTTAATATGTTTTTGTTCTCAGTTTAAACTTTTCAAAATGACATGCAGTGGTTTACTAATCAGTCTCAACATTTCTTTTGCTGTCTTTTAACTATTATAAAGAAATGCAGGATTTAAACATTTTGCAAAGTATTGCATTCTGTTTTTATGTATTTCACACTGTGAGTGCATATGTTCTGTCTGTAAACACTATTAAACCATTCATGTTCTTGTGCCATTAAAAGAGACAAAAACGAATCACCTTTAGGTAGAAACATGTTATCAAAAACTCAACTTACTAAAAAGTCAAAGTTTTGAGATACCTAACTTTAAATTTCAAGTTAGTAAGTACATAATAGGTGAGTGTTATAAAATAATACTTTTTTTAGTTTTATTTATTTTTGTAATTGATTGTTTGTCTTTCTATTTGTTAGCAGCCTAGCATCCACAGTTTATATTACCCACAATTTTTGATGGCTCTTGTTCAAACTTCACAACAATATAGTAGGACTTGGGGGACATGAGCACCTAGGTGGGCTAATCATTTGACCTTGACCTTCATTGTTAGTATCCAAGGTTAAAGTCGACCTTGAAATTTTTTAAAGCAACCATATGAGTAATATATCATATGAAAGGACTGCCCCCCAGTTCTTTTAACTGTCCCACTTTGTCCCAAGCAAACACTGTTTGTCCCACATTAGTTTGTCGGGATGTGGACACCCTATTTCCTGTTTCCAGTAGTTATACACTGTGAGCTACATCACCTAAACCTTCTTTGTAATGTAACAGTGACGGTGTAGTTCGGGTGGGGTGGCTGGCTCTTGTGTGAGCGTTTCTTTCTTTCTTTTCTTTTCTTTTTTTTGTGCCGACCAGACAACTGCAGTGGGCTCGCTTTGTGTTATGCTCGTTCCGGGGTTCCGCTGCCAGCCGCTGTACTCCGTACGCTTTCTATCGGTGATACACACACAGACGCACACTCGCACGCACACCGAGTGATGCGCGACCAGTCAGCTCCATCTCTCGCAAATCTCAACAGGAGGTGACTTGAGCAGCATATGACATTTTCCAGGTAAGACGTGTTTTTTTTTAATTAAGTAAAGATACAAGCACGGTTGATCTCGGGTAACGGTTACAACCTCTACGCCTTCCTCTCAGGCATCGGGGAGGGGGGAGAGGGTGCATGGATGCTGATCGCCCGAGCCCGTGGATCTGTCTTTAGCATCAGTGTTAACAACGGGGCGCTGAGCTTTGACCGAAAACGTTTCTTGCTGCCGAAGTTTATGATTCAGAGTGCTTGTTCTCACGGACAGCTCAGTTAAAAAGGAAAAAAAGAAGAAGCTCGGAGTAGGTGTGCTCAGACCTGCTACAATTCTCGGTGATTCATCCATGCGCAGCCGAGTCTACGCCTAAAATTATCGATTGTACTTATATTGCGAATAGGCCTTTAGTTTCTCACGAGATGAGGAAGGTCATTAAATTTGGATGTCCTTAATGGACCACATCTTTTCCAGCATCGTTTTATTTAAGGGGGGTTAAGGCTTTGTGGAAATGGCCCATTTTCCATGATATGTGCCCATTTTCTTATAAATATACCCCATCCATGCCATTTCCTCACACGTGTCTGGTAATTGAATGGGATATTAGGTTAAGGAAGTAAAGTTAAAAACAAGTAAGGTGCATTAGTCCCCACCACCTATACTGTAATATCCCTTTACTAGAAATTAAGTTAAGCAAACTTGTATGTAAACTTGATTGTATTTGAAGCCTGTGTTTAATATTAGATTTGTGTATCATGCAGTTCCAGCCACAGATGCTGGTGAGGACAGATGCTGACAGCATTGTGTCTGGCTGTTCATTGTGTTCAGAGGGAGCAGGGGACAGGCTCACAGGCTCTGCTTTGTGTCATACAGCATCTACCCTGATCCAGACATGCAGAATGAGTTTCAGTGCAGCCATCATCCACTTGTATGACATCCCTCTTTTTAACTGTTTATAGTACAACTCTCGTTTTGTTGACTTCCCTCGTTTTGTTGTCGATGCCGGCCCACGGTCGAATAGATTTTAAGCTCCGTAATGTTATTAACAGTTACGTAAGCCTTAAAGGATTCACAGTGATACAGCCATTCAGTGTTTTATAGTGAGTGATTGTGGCACTATCAGGTGGCTCTGTTTGATCTGTGAAACAGGCCGTGATACGATTATGTTCATAATCTACAAACATACAATGAAAGCATTTCAGTAGTAGGTCACTGACATTATATAGATACATTTGCAGCGTCTTATCCCTGATTATAAAAAAGCAATCCTGCGGCCACATATCCCCCGTTGCCAAAAAATCTAAATGCTTAATAACTGATTTGCTAATCTTTGCAATTTGTTAGTGTGTAGGCAGAGGAAAAAAATGAGGAGAAATCTATAAAACTGGCACAAACCAAGAGGTTAAAGATGGGAGTGTGCAACAGACTGAACGAGAAGAACAATGGCTGTGTTGCAGCTCAGGAAGAGGGTGATGAACAGGACTGTAGAGGATGAGTGCAGAGAGAGGAGAGTAATGTATGGCTATTAGAGGAAGTAAAGGGCCCCTGGAGAGCCATGACAGATACTCATAAGGATGTGCACAGCATGTGAACTCACTGCCGTGTTTAGAGCAGAGATGTCAGGTTTCTATCGTTATCGCCCCCTCCGACCAGCCGACCCCTTCCCAATCACCTTCCACCTTTTCCTTCAGTTTCGCGCTTCCTCTACAACGTCCTCCTGTGCGTGGCTCTTCCACCACCACCCCTGCTTTGTCTCAGGGCGGGGATCGTTTTCTGTGTAGCACCTGCAGTGAAGGACAGTCACCTTTCCTGCAGCCTGTTGGGATCTTGTTCAAGGCTGCAGTCGCAGGATACCAGATTGGACTCTGGGGGAAAGCCAGAAGAGGGCAACAACCTCTAGCCCTGTGGCAGAAATAATAAAAGATAATTAGTATTTGGAAATATGTGATTAAATCACGAATAAGATGCTCAGTTTAGACATGCAACGGCATAAATGAGTCTGTCTTAGCATTGTGGATAGCTGTGCCATAGGGGAATTTCATTATCCATTACATGATATCATGGGCGATATCTTCTTAAAAGATTTGGTCTGTAAGCTGTGGATTTTATATGCAAAATGTTTACAGTTTGTAATCTGTTCATAATGTTTGCATAACTGAAGATACAATAAAAGACTATCATGCCCTTGAGCGAAACATTCCAAGATCAAACCTACAGATATACAGTATCTGTTTATTTTCATATGCCATTAAAATAAAATTACGACTTATGATGGGCTTTCTCTACAATGTGGTGCTGTAGTGTTGTTACATTGGGTGAATAATTAGAGGAAGCAAATTTCCTGCATGGAATTTAGCGTGAAGCAGACAAGCTACAGGCCACACTGGGTCTGCGTGTTAACTAGCAAACAGAGAGGTGCTGAGAAACTACTAATAAGTGAGATGTCATTTACAGCTCAGAGCTTGTTTCCCGAATCCCCTTTGAAATGAGTTTAAATTAAAATGACTTCCGTTCAAACAGAGAAACCAACCAAAGACATGAATCTCTTACCTGTTTATGTCAATGCATAATTTATTCTATTTTGGTTTTGGACTACAATCCACGCATCCATTTTCCTAACTGCTTGTCTAATTTTGGGTCAGAGGTAGGCTGGAGCCTATCCCAGCTGTAAAACATAACCTGGTCACCAGTCTGTCTCCAAGCCAGGTTTTGGACTATAACATCTGATATTGTGCGGCAACACTGACTGTTTCAGTACTGTTGATAGATGTACAGTACTGTCCTGAGTCACCTCTTAGTTCTGTATATTTCACTTTAAAGGAGTCAGACTTTCTGGTAATTTTCTGGTAATTTTGTTAAGTAGTATTAAACGTTAGGTGTCCAGGCTTTCTGAAGAACTGTTAAAGTTTTGCTTTGGACATTGGCTACTTTTTCACTCTTTTTCACTCCAGTCCTTGGACCTAATAAGGTGATTCCCAGAGAGCTAATAGCTGAAACCATAGCATGTCTAGACAAAAGAACAAAATGATTATGCCTGAAACGATATAGCAAGTAGGACAGTATCTAAAAGTCTTAAGAAACAGTTGATCCATCTGCTGTTTACTGAAGCCTCATCAGAAATGTTCTCGGTGGAAGGCTAGAAGCAATTCTTAAGGAAGGGAGACAGAGACAAAAGGCAGAGGTATACGAAATTACTCAAGAACTGGACTAAAAATCAGCAGTAATAAGTCTGATGGAGTGTTGCATCAAAATCTGAAGTATTTGGCTCAAATTGTCATCAATATCTACAGAGGAGGTCAGGAATGAGGCATAACAGTGAATGTCTACAGCCACTATTAAAACATGGTGGGAGATCTGTCATGGCTCTGTTAGCCAGTGGTGGCGGGTTTGTCAAAAAAAGAAGGGCTTTGAATGTACTGACTGGGCACTGGGCTACTCCTTGCTTGACTTCACCTCGTGGCTGTATGGGTCGTCCACCTCAATGTCATTGGTTCACCTGTTTAATGTTAAGCTAGCAGCTATCATTACATTAGCGGTGTAACAAAACTCCCATGATCCCACAATACTTCACAAACATCATCAAATTGGAACTTTTGGTACTGTACTGACTGAGAGGCGCCTAATGGCAGAAAGCAGTGTGATCATTGAAAGCTTTTGAGATCACTGCTCTGCTGTCGTATTCTCCTGTCGGTATGAGCTGTTCAATTATTCACCATCTATGGAGGGTTTATATCCAGATGGCATCATCGCTAGAGTCAGGCTTCTTCTCAGCTTCACAAGCAAAGAGCTGTGCAACACAGGGACAAAACATATATGAATCAAAATGAGCAGCCAGAGTCTGACTGCTCTTTTTTTCTTTTTAACATGATTTCTTAATGGACTGTGTGAACCTCTGTTGATTTTGTTAAAGTGATTTTGGTGCCTAATCTAAAGAAAAAACAACTACAATCCAAAGTAATAACTCACAAAAAACAACTAAAAGTAAATAATAATGGTCTGTTTTAGAAAGACTGACACCGACTGACACCAAGAACAGTGGCTTTTGTAAACTTTTATTATCCTGCTACCTCATGTGAACCAGAGTATTTGTGTAATGCATAACAAATGACTGATGATTTTCATGGTTTCTAGCATGTAATTTGAACTCATTACACAGCATCATTAAGCGTTGCAGTGGTAAAAGGTCGTGCTCATTTTGTGAATTTTTGTCAGGTCTGATTGGCTTTTTTCCCCCCGCCAGAAGTCAGTGGGATTGCTCATCATTGCTCAGTCTTCAGATTTAGATTTGGATGGAGATTAAAAATAAGTCTAAACATTTAAGCTGTTAAAACATATTTAGAGGAGAGTGCATCCTTGGTAGAGCTATGTGCGTTTTAAATGTTGTTTTGTTTGGCAGTCTACCATATGAGGCTTAAATTAGATTAAAATACAGAAATAAAATAGTTGCAGCCAGCCAAAATAGTCAATATGAAGAAGAAAAAAATGAGAGCTGACAGAAGCACATCTACATGTAGTCATTTAAAATATGCTGAACCTTTCTCTTCCTACCGGCTGTGCTTCCTAAAGGTAATATGAAAAAGCAGTGTCCAGCAATAGTATAGTGTTCATCATTTTCCCCTGCACAGCTTCACTGGCTCTTCTGGTTGCAGCAGTAAAGACTTTAATCTTGTGCTTTTCAGCTTACGCAAGCTGTTTTTTCTTCTTATTTTTTTTAAAGTTTGTAGACTAATCAAAATTCAGTGTTTGTCACACCCAGAAATGGTTTTCTGGTTCATTTGTAGGCTTGATTACAGCATCAAAACTTAGAGGAGACAAGAAGTGACTCACCATAACACGCTGATGAGAATACTGCTCCCAAGATAGCCTGATGACATATTCAATTTGACAATCATTACAAAGTTGTCCTTTTTCAAAAAACAAAAAATGTATCAAATCATAATGGCACAACATATTTATTCTTTTTTTTTAAGCTTAAGCGATTCCAAATTTTGACAGTTATTATGGCTATAATTATGAAGCTGGTGAAAGATAATTCTCTCTGCCTTAACCATATAAAATGCCAGGCTGTTTAACATCTACACTCAGATGTCTCTGAATGAACCATCTGAATATCCTGAAGGAGTTAGGTCGAGTTAGGTCAGGCTCTGTTGTCCAGCTCTTGATTGCACCCATGAATACGACAGCCATATCGGTGTTACTTCATTTGTTTTGACAGCCGTGTCTCATTGAATTTCAGTTTTCCTTGAAAGTGTGGTCTGTGTCTTCCCCTGTTAAATACATTTTCTAAAGTCCAGTTGTCTTTGATTTTAGAGCCAATGTTATCATCAATGCGGTCATTATGATAGTCTGAAGTGACTTGACCAAGCATTTTTCTTGATTACGTGCCAGCTTTTGGCTTGGGGGTCAGACTTAGTGTTATTACTCTAACAGGTAAAGGAGCACGCATAAATCCAGGTCACATTCTGTGGATCAGTCAGGCATGGTTAACACAGCGCTGTTAGGAGGATGCTTGTTTCATAGATTGTGACAGTTCTTAAAGTATAAGCTTATCTTTGAACTGTTGTTTGAATCTCAGCAGCTCTGTGATGCTTCAGTTGGTATACAGATAGCGTGCAAAGTTTACCGCAGTTTGTATTCATAGACAAAGGAAAAGATGAAGAAAACAACCAACATTTATCAGCTGTTGCCTCTGCACGCTATCTTTCTTGTCAACAACAGACTTCTGTCGTGTTCTTCTTGTTCGTTTGCGAAAAGAGTCTCCTGAATGCGTGAAGCTTTTCTTCACCTCCTTCAGTGCATTAGTGGCCAGCACCTTCAAGTAATCAATTTCAAAGCAGTGACGGACGAGTTGAGGCATGAATGTTGCAGAGAAATGTTTCAGGCCAGCAGGATGTGTTTACACGCTCCTGTGTTTTCAAAATGACACCATGCTGAATCAGGTGTGAAGAGCAAGAACTCATTGTCTGGAGCTTACGGTCTTCTCTTCAAAGCAGACAAGTGGTGTCTGCTATACAGGTTTGTTATCTAATCGAGGGCATCTTCACTATAGTAATTAATTTATTACATTCTTTTAATAAAATTACAATTAAAAAATATTGAAATATTGATGAGAGGATGAAAGGGAGGATGCCGAACTAAATCGGGAGACTGGCTCCAGACAGAATTACTGCCCATATATTCATGGATTAGAATTAAATGAAAATGTGAACATTATGAAAAAAGAAACAAACACGATGCAGTAATACCAACACAGCAGTGCAAGCGTTTTACCTCTTTTTGCACCTAACTGTGAAAATGTCGTATAGCACTTAAAAGTGTGTCCCTTCATGCTGTTCCCTGGTTGGATTTCTGAACAATGAGTCTGTGAATTATCGAGTTTATACTGCACGTTATTTCTTCCAAATGCGACGGTGTCTCCTAGAATCAGCGAGGTGATACTTACACATCATTTCACCTCTCTTTATGGAATTAGCATGCAAATGAGTCCAAATCAGTTTCACACTCTGTGACTAAATCAGGTCACATTGGGAAGAAAGCAAAATGGCAAAGGAAGAAAGAAAGAAAGAAAGAAAGAAAGAACGAAAGAAGCCGTTCTCCCACAGTGCCCGGGTGAAAGAGAAACCCATTCATAGCTGCATTAATCATGGGTGGCAATAAAGAATGGCTCTGAGGCGGCGCTCAGAAAGAGGGAGGAAGTGAGAGAGACGGGGAAAAGAGGAGCATTGAAACAGTCGAATTTGTCAACTGGATCTGCCTGAATTCAAACCGTCTGCTTTCCCTTTGGCATTGTGTCCTCGGTAATTGAGGTCAGGGCAACTTAAACGTGTACTGAGTGTACAGTGTCGTAAAACGTGTTTGCCCACTTCCGTATTTCTAGGTTTTTGTTTTGTATGTTTGTCAAGTACAAATGTTTCAGATTATCAAATAAAAATTAAATGATGATTTCATTTAATAAGAGGTGAGAAACACTTCCTGTCAGTATCTTATAATACATGCAAATAATACTAAAATAATGTTGTATATACTGTATGCTCCTTTCCAACTTTTATTGCAGTGTGAAAACTACGATAGCTAAATAAAAGAAACATTCAAAGGATTCAGAGCAGCAGGTCTTCACGTTTTACAAAAGACTCACAAAAAACAGCGAGAAAAATCTGTTCTGTGTATCACACACATGCCTGATCACATCCAAAGTTTATCACATGAGGAGGTTATGGACATTGGCAGAGATGCCAGTGCATCCTCCCCAACACTGTGCGAACCATGAAGCTCGTTATAGCAGTTCCGCCTCTTTTCTGTGCATTTCAGTGTTTTTAGGTGTTTTCGCTATTTTCTTTCTGTCCTTTGTGCTGCTGTAACAAATGAATTTCCCCAGTGTGATATTATGTAAAGTCCATGTCTGATGTGTGAAAAGCTGTCCAAATGTACCTGGCCCTAAAGTAATTGAATGACCTCCAAACCTAATAATTGTATGTTTCGCCCTTGGCATCAAAAACATTCGCGATAGCTTGCGACGACTCTTTCACAAGCCTTCCCAAAACCAGATTTGAACATTTGTGGGTGATTAAAAGCATTAAACAAGATTCAAAGTTCCAGCTGAGATCTGTAATTACAGTGCATACTGTCTGAAAATAGACTACAGTTGTGACTGGCAGGTTTATTAACTTAATGTTCACAACCTGTAGCTACAATTTGATAATGAAATATGCCACTGTCTTCCCATGTAGAGTTATTTCAGAGAGCGGTGTTTCTTCTGTGATAAGATTATCTAGGCCAGACTGAAGAAGGTGCCTTCAGAGACAGGAAGCCATGTTGATTAAATCCCCCCCTCGTTATATGTGAAGTGAGCCTAATGAGTGACCTGTTAAGTTCACACAGTAAAAAGAAAGAAAGGATAAAAGTTCTGACCATTGATTATTTAGCTTCAGAGTTTAACACAGAAGTCCAGGGTGCCAAGACAACCTGCCTTGTTAGGTCTCCTATAGTTTCGGAGCCCAGTCTGTGTAGAGTCTTTTTTTTCTCCTATTGATCCCATGATGTTGTGCATTTCACTGTTTCTAATGCTACCTATTCTGACCTGTCTCCCCAATGTGATGTTTGTGTAATGTATGTCTGGTTGGACTAGGTCCAATTTCGCTGCAGGAAACTGCATGTGACAAATAAAGGTCTTAAAGGTTAAAAAAGGTTAAAGGCTACAACTGTTTTTAACCCCCCAAAATTCAGCATTTTTGCAAATATCAAATTGATTATTACATAATAAAAAATTGTTTAAAATGATTTTATTTTATGACGTTGAAGACATGAGAGCATAGGTAAACCAAAATTAAGAAGCAGCTTGTTTTGGTGGTGAATGCTGTCGCATGATGAATAATTGCATGAATAGTTACAAAAAGCTTTTTTAATACAATTGAAACCCAATAAGGAATACTGTCTTGACTGCTTTAAAAGAAGTTGTAATGAACATTTTTTTGGGCTCAGCAGGGCCCCATTTATTCGTTGTTAGCTGCTCATCACTGGTTCTCAGCAGGTCTCTGCATCCCATTCATAATCCCAAGTAATCATTCTGACTCAAGCCTTTGCATTGTACTTGCATGTACTGGATACCCCTTTTAGTCATTTTTCAATAGCAATAAACCCTCCCTGGACTGCAGGATGCATAACTGTGCTAACCAAGGACAGGTAGTAAATGGAATATCGACAGAGTATTTTGCAGATGGTAGAAGTTTGCCTTTTAATTTGTGTAAAAAACTGTGTATTTTCCTCTAAAACAAACCAGAGTTTTATTGCTGAAACCTAACAACATAATTTTTGAACATAAACCTAACCAAACAGAAAAAATGTCCGAATGAAAAAGACTCAGAACTGTCTTCATGCTGGTTGGTCATGTGACTGTGCCATTCACAATCTCACCTCACTCCTAAATCAGTAATAATAGGATATCCCTGTAATTCTTATAATAATGCTATGTGTGTAACTGTTATGTTAAAATAGGATGAGATGAGCCCAGCATCAGGATTTGACTAGCTCGGACTGATTTTTGGTATTTTTCCCTTGTTTCAGTTCAGACACTGTTGTTAGTATCCTTGCATATACTATGCAAACACTTTTCTTATGTGACATGTGAATTTTGATCTTTTGCACAAATGTGCATATTCCAAAACTCACTGTTGCAACATTTTCAGACCATATAGTGTAGTGTGTTAATCCCACTTCTGATACTAGGTCTTGTGCATTGAAAATAACAGTTACAGTTAATAACGTCCATACCACGAACCCCTAAACACCACAACAGTGATGTTATATAATGTCAGTGTGTGATCAAAGTCTTGGCTAGCTAGCAAGAATTGACATTTCCATGGCTAATGATGACGTGTCCTTTGACTCCTAAATGAAAACTGCAGACTTAACTGTAATGAACTGCATGAAGATGTAGTTCCCGAGTGCAAATGCACTTACAAGCCCAAAAGTAAATGTGAGTAAGGACTTACC
>VOQK01014789.1:2788-12847 GCA_015052645.1 Benitochromis conjunctus
AAATATGTATTTGAAGATAATAGATACACTTAGAATTTAATAAGCATTAAAATATTTGAAAGCCATGGCCATTCCTACCACAGCTGAAGGAATTGTCAATCCTACTGGTGCAATTCAGTTTCTTGCATCTTTAGGTTTTCCAATGTGCATATAGACAACGCAAAGTAACGCTGCGCTGGGTTAAGGTACTAGTGCGAGAGCACCGAATCACAGGTGACCTCATTTACATACGTCAACAGCTATTTTAGCAGGACATTACGGTCTTTTTTTCTATTCATTATTAGTTCCACTAAACCTTTTGGGCTGCCTTATGTAAAATGATTGGTGTAAAAAGGGCACTAAACAGATACATTACACCACTTCCCCAATATTCAGGCTGCTAACAGAGTCCATGGCGTTATAAGAAGTTCCACGTGGTCGCTTGCTTCTAGAGTTATTTAGCATCTTAAAGCGAGACAAGAGAAAAGCATCCTTTACAGGCTTGAATGGGGGTTTAACTATCAAGTTATTGTTTAGAAATGGGTGCTAGTCCTCTCCTTATCTGACCAATTAGGACGATTGTGTCTTATGGACCAGATTGGCTTCTTAAAAGACCTGAATGCAGTTTTATTGAAGCTCAGACAGATTATCAGTGCGCCGTTTATCAAAGTTAAACTCAAATGTGGGCTCTTGTGTGGAAATAACCATTTTTGTCTTTTGGTTCCATTAACTCTTATGCGCTCTCGACTGATCTGCAGGAAACGTTGGTGCAATGGGACTAACAGGACGTGGAAGAGCTCCTACAGCGGCCGTGGCGCCAGCTGGATGCATAATCTAAACGGGCAGCGCCTTATAACTCTTTTGGACTTGTTGTGTAACCCTTCCCAACTCGCCAAGCTGCTTTTATGATTAGCGTGTGAACGAAGCTGCAAACTAATCTAACGATCACCGATACTGTTCTAGTATGACATCAATAATCTCCTGAGATCACCCGGTAAGAAATTCCCCTGATATAGAACAGCAACACAACGGCGTGGCACAGAACTGAAGCAGGACTATATCAACTATACGGCCAGCACTATCACACTGTTATACCGAGAAGCTTTGCACACTACAGCAAAGTCTATTGCGTCTCCTATTTGGCGAGTATGGAGGAGGAAATCACGGCCAGGTCACATTTACAGGTCTGAAGAGGAAATACATCAAATTCTCACAACCACAAGTGGGGACAATAATATTCATGTGATCAGTCTACAGGGAGGAGTACAGCTGCCCTTGGTTGTCTGTATGAGAGTATCCAATACTGTGGGAGGAGCAGAGAGAGCATCGTTTCCCATCATGCTCAGCTGCTGCTCAAAGTCAGGTCCATGCCACTTTGCGCGAGATGGCCTGTTTGAAGCACTCGGGGTCAATGTTTCCGCCGGGCCGCAGCGCCCTCTCCAGGCTCACCAGGACGTTTTGATGGCACTCTCTGATGTTGACCGGGTACTTGGCCCTCAGCAGCTCATAGGCAGCGATCAGCCTCATGTTCTGCTTCACCATCAGGTACTGGATGATGCACGTCGGTGCCAGAGAGTAGCCGTCCCGGCAGTGGACCAGGACGCGCTTCCGTTTCTCCGTGGAGGCGTTGATGCACTCGTTGATGTCCTCGAAACAGCGCTGCTTCAGCGCCGGGCCATCGCCCAGCGCGTCCGGCACATCTCCGATGTCCACCTTGAGGCGGGACCAGCTGTGACGGGCGCCACGAGAGCAGGTGCAGGGTATGAGGCTAAGGGAGGGGGCCGACTCTCCTGGCGCGCTGCTCATGTCGATGATGCTATCGATGTTGTTGCGGCACAGCGTACGGCCATTGTACGCTGCATTTAGGTTGCCAACATAGATGTAATCAGTCACCTTGGAGATGACGGGCTCAGAGTACTGGAAGTGTTCGGGACCACTGGGTTTGGGCTCCGGCGTATCGGGGCCCCTTGCTCCGGCCGGCCCTGTGGCGGCTCTCCGGCTGTAGTTGCGGAGCTTCTTGGAGCCGGAGCGGGATGGCGGGTTGGAGTCGGACTCTGAGCTGCTGTTCCAAGGAGGCGAGAAGAGAGAGAAGCGGCTGGAGGACTTGCTCTTGCTGAGTATCTCCACAGGGCTGGACAGGCCGGAGCTGGACACTGTGGTAGAAGCAGAGGCGCAGAACAGGGACGCTCGTTCCAGAGAACCCGTGCTGCTGGCTGCTCCTGCACTGTGAGCCTTCTCCATCTGTAACACAAGACACGAATGAAACATACACAACAACTCTCACAGCAGTTTGGCACATCGACCTGACCTGACAAGTCCACAGAAGTCATTTTTTTCCACCACATTTCAGGAAAAAGCCAGGAAAGACAGATTCCTCAGTGCTTCCTTAAATCTGTTCTCTACATCCTTCCACGCTGTAAGGAGGGAAACTCCACATGGAGTCACACTTGCATCGACTGAAGAAGAAATACAGCATACCTATTTTGCATTGGAATACTAGTCCATAGTTACAAACTAATTCCTTTGGAATATGAAGATGTTTCAGGGTCCAGATGTACCTCAACTCCTGCTGAGGACACAGCAGCAGATGTTCGCGTACCTGAGCTTTGAGGTTGTTCTTCCACTCCTGCGTCTCCAGAGCCTTGAAGCGTCCACTGCTGTCAGAGGACACCGACACACAGAGAGGCCGGTGGGCTCTGGGAGGGAGCTGGGGGGTGAGGGCCACGGGCACGGGCCTCGAATCGGCATGCTCGCTCCTACTCATCATTAGATTCGGACAGGAACCTGAAACACCCAGGAGGACGCATGTAAGATCAAAAGCTAACAACAGAACTTTTCCTCTCCAGTATTTGTAGCGACAAGGTGGAAATAATTTAGAGATCAAAACTGAACATCAGCTCTAATAACACTTTTTTTCTCATTCGCAGACAACAGCTTAAAATTGTGTGTTACAGTACCATTTTCCCCAAATAAAGGATGTAACACTTCTCCAAAACTACGCTTTAGTTCATACTCGTGTTACGCAGACGGTTTATGAACTGAAGATTTAAAATCAATGACATTATTAGATTCATATTCAATTTAATCTGCCTCGTTGCAGTTTCCTGTCAGCGTCTCGTTCGACCAACAAGTTCAAGCTGTGCACTCTAAAAACGGGAGAAACCCCTGTTTGCAAAGATGCTCTTTTATCTGCACATTTGTTCTACTGGGCGTGCATCTGTCACTCTGTGTGGGGAGAGTGGACGTCTCCCCCAGCAAACACGTTACTGCCAAGCTCACAGGAGGTCAAAAGGACAGGTGGACAATGAAGGGGGGGAAGCCCAGCTCATAGCTCGATTGTTGGGCCACGGTTCAGTACATACGTCAATTCCATTGGAATGGATAAATACTTTAATTTTTATCTTTTAAACATAAAGTCAAAGTTTTATAACTTAAAAAAAAGAAATCAAAGCTCAAACTGGAGCATATGCTGCACATAAATTGAGTTTGCCACGCCAGATGTAGACCATGAGATTCTGCAGCACTTTTAAAGGTTTGCTCCCATCTTACTTACATTCATCAGAAAGAATGTGGGGCGTTATTCAAGCCCACGACTCGCTCCTTCTGTTTATCCACAAGTTTGAAATCTGAAAAAAGAGGCTCGGATCTGCTGCTCCCTCCTCTTAAAATCAGCTAATCAACTAAATCTTAATCAGCTGGTTTTTAATGACCTGGAAGTAGCGGAAATGACACCTTTTCACACATTTAACCCGCCGTGGTGACGCCCTCTGTCCATGCAGGATTTGACCTACCAGCACATTCTGAGCGGGTGATGGACTGAATCTGCAGCGTGATCTGGGTTTTCAGCAGGCGGTGGAGAGTTCTCACAGGACCTGCACCCAGACAGAGAGGTCACCTTGCAGAGAACTTAACAAACCACAGAGGAGATATTTAAAATAAAAAAGGACAGCGGCACCAGGCTTACCAGTCCTTCGGTTCTGCCTGCAGGGCACCATAGGATCCAAAACTTTGTTTGCACGCCGCTCTTCCTCTGCTTCCATGTTCCGCCTCCTGCGGGCAGAGGCGCACCATAACCCCGGCCCTTCATCTTTTGGCAAGCCGAGCAACACATCAGCTACATCGGGCAGGCATCGCTTCAGATGGTTGGCGGTACGGACACCCGAACGGCTGCTAGCATCACCGCCTAGGTTAGCTGCTAACGAAAGAACTAGCCATCCAGCCAGCTGGTTGGCTCACTGTGTGTGAGTCATGTTGTGGAGCTGGTGGAGGCTCTGACCGTCAGGTAATCCTAGTGGGGAAGCGAGGCTGCAGCAAACCAAGACTCGCTCACGACAGCATGACGACTAGAGCCATCAACCACAGTAAACCTTAAAAAATCCCCGGAGCGTTAGCGAGCTAACCGTAGACTGCACAAGTACCCGCTGTTTACGGCTTGTACACCGGTGGTACGGCTCCATTACACGAAACGACAACAACGGCATGCACACGACATTATGCGTCCATCTGCCGCTACACAGCGCGTGCTAACGTGGTCGTTAAACGCCTTAAATGCGACCATTTATCTGGAACTTCAGTGATTAGCTGCCTGGCTAACCACCAGCAGCAGCATCAGCACCGTGAGCGCGCCGGCTCCAGTCCGTGGGAATTCTTGTCCTGGGGGTGGTCTTAAAGGATTTAAAACGCTTAAAAACATAGTTTAACCGTTAAACAAATATGAATAAGTATTATATGAGTAAATTATACGGTGTATTTGCAAAAGTAGATTAACAGCAAGTAATTATACGCAATAGAAATTCCCTGCGAGACAAAACGCGGGGGCTAAGGACCCCACAACTTAAAGGCTTTCGTTAAATAACGTGTTGGTTAAATTGTGGCTCCAGTGACTCCCGGGGCAATGGGAAAAGCAAAGCAAAAACCAACCTCATCCTCTTTTCCAATATACTTTAAATAATAATAATGATAAGAATAACAACCTTAATGGCTAACATGAGCAGGAGAACTAAAGTCCTCACTTGAACTGACTTAAAAATGCGCATCTTATTTCACTTCAACATATTTTTTTTTTTTTCTTCTTCTCGGTGGCCTTCATCCTCTTCCGTAGTTTTGCTACCGAAAGGCGTGTTTATGTGTATTTTTCACAAAATCTTGGGAGACAAATATTTGAATAATTCACTCAGACTTGATTCACTAAGGTCTGCGGCATGCCTAAATAATAAGCATGTCTGATTCTGCTTTCTTTGTCCTGCAGAGCTTCACTCAGCCCTCACACTGAGTTCTTGGAGCTGAGCATAATTCTGCACTTGTAGTAATAATACTCACCGAAACGGAGCAGAAATGAGCTGGACTCAGCAGTGCGCACGCGCTGACGGACTCATCATATTGAATCTGTTACTGAACCAAAGCGAAATGTCTGTCAAACCGCACTAACCGTGTAACTGTGTTAGACTGGATGACTCAGAAATGTGACTGCTGGAAATTTATACATTAAAAAGAGCAATGCGCGCATTTACGCGCGTGTTCTGCACGTCACACAGGTCAGCTGTTGCACTCAGATTTCGTCGGAATAGTTTGTAATAGCAGTTCCTGTTATAAGAGTTATCCCTTGGATCAAAAACACTCTGATTTACCGTCTACTGGTTTTTGAGCCGCTAATCTTCTTCGTAGAATCATAGAAGGATCATTTCTCACTGAAAATAAACTGGTTGAACCATCTTTGTCACCATCATCTGTCTCATACCAATCCAGAGTATACTTTGTGGTCTAGTTAAACAAAGACAAAGCCTTACAGAAGAATTAAGGGTTAAAGATTGAAACATTCGTTTAAACTTCCAAACAATTCACTAAATGTACATTTATGGCAGAAATGGTCACATGACATCTAAAGTGAAGTCTGTAGCATAAGTTTCTGGGATCTACTCACCATGTGTGAGAGAGAGACGCAGGCTGCAGCTGTTTCTCAGACTGAAGTGGCTCCATCTGAAAGCAGAGTTGATCCTGTTCTTCTTCTTCGTGTGCGTTAATTGGATGGTCTGGGCTTCTCTTCAGGTAACCTGGTAACCCACCGATCTGCTGATGTCACTGCTCTCCATAATGAAGTGTGAGTGTATCCAGCCACCTCTGTCAATAAGCAGAAGGGTAAATTCACAGGAGATAAGCTGGACAATGAAGGCCACGGCTGGTTTAAGGTGATGAGGAGACACTGAATTTATCACAAACGGGCGACCCCAGTTTATTCTCCAGTTCACTTTTGCACCTTTATACAATTCATTGACTTCAAACACAGATGACATTTCAATTGTTTTATTATAGAATGAATTATTCTTCAAAATAATCATTAAAAAGTGTGGTACATGAGCGGGTACATTTTAATTATTACTGAAAAGGGATGAGATTTATAAAAGTGGGATGGGGTTCATGACCAGTTTGTGATTATAATAAGCTCAAACATCCAACACTGGTTTTTAACTCGAGGCTCCTTAGCAAAATTCTGAGAGCTACATTAGTTTGTTACGTTATAAGTGAGTCTGAAGCCGAATAGGAGCTCTTTAGAGGATCATTTTCATATCTGAGGGCTTTTTGTTTAACTTCATTTATTTATTACCTTTATTGGATAGGAAAGTGTAGACAGTGGAGAGACATTGAAGGAGAATGACACAGAGGAAGCAGCCCAGTACACAGTCAAACCCAGGCCACTGCAGTCAGGACTCTAGCCTTCTGTTCTTCAGTACATGGGTCACCTGCTCAGCCAGGTGAGAGAAAGCGAAACAGAGAGCAAATTCAAACAACACATGAAATGAGGTAGATAAGGAAAGTAAATACACAGAAGCAAGTATAATTAAAAAGGAATCAATTACAAATGAAGCACAAAATACTGCGTGATGTTACATTAAGGTGTACAGAGAGTTCTTGCATTAGTGGCTTACTGTAAAGGTTTGCATATTCGTCTAACAAGTGAAAGATCAGAAGACACAAATCCCCCGTTTTAGCTGCAGTGGGTAGGAAAGATTTTTGTTGTAATTGCAGCAGAGTTGGAGGAGGCTGCTGCTGAGGACACTTTGCTGTTTGACCAGTAGGTCCTTTAGGGAACGTGAGGTGTTGTCCAGTATGTTCAGCAACAATCTTAGCCCTGTAAACACCTGTAGGGGCTGCAGAGAGCCCAGGACGTAGCCAGGCCAAGCCTAATCAGCCTCTCTCTCTGGCTCTGATGCGGCTACCCCAACAGAAAACATTGCACTAGTAATGACAGGTTAAAAAATGTGTAGCAATACTTTTTTCACACTTTTATTCCTGCAGCTGATGTTCTTTTTATTCTTTAATGTTTATTTTTAATTAGAATAAAATCTCTAATGCTCAGACTACAAATCCTAGAAAAGATCGCTCCTCTGTCCTTCCACTGTCATCTCTGTGTCACTGCAGGTGACAGAAAGTGGAGAGAAGATCGTGCATGTCCTTAGGTGGGTGGGACATTTACATTTCAAAGACACCTTTCAAGCTTCTTGGCTCGTCTCTGTCGGGTCTGTTGGGCCTTCACTGTTTCAGCAATATAATGTTGACCAGTAAAATACAAGCCCATAGATCATTTGTTATTGAAGCTTGTTGTGATGGTACACTCTAGTGGCTGTAGTAATTATGGCAAGAACAAACGAGAAAGGAAGTGGCGATTGTAGGGGGATGGATGGATGAAAGAAATCAGTCAACCTGGGGTGACTTTCCCCATTCCCACTCATATAAGGATCTTTCTTCCTTTGTCCTGTGGACCTACAAGCTCTTGCTTCCTGAAGCTCTCCAAAACAAAATTACTACTGAGATTGAAGGCCCTCTGGGGTTTTCACACAATAAGAGAACATTAAGGCAGGTCCTTTGATGATGTGACAACATAGCAAAGCTTCTATTGGGATTGAAGGTTTGTTGAAGTTCCACAGAAGGTCCTCCAGGTGCTCTGCACTAAAGTGCTCCTTCCTAGATTTAAGGTCCTCTGAAAGTGTTAGCGGCTTTGCAGAATAACCTTCAGACAGGTCCCCTGAAGGTGCTCTGAAGGTTTCCCAGAGTAACCTTCAGGGAACATTTTCTGAAATTCCCCTGAAAGTTTGCTGGGTATGATTGAGAAAAAAAATAAAAGAATGATCTTTAATTATGGTAGACATATTCAGAATTGTAAGCAATAAGCTAAACGCCATCGATTTAAACCCAAACACTGATCAAGTTGCTTTTATGTTCAAATACACAGAAGCATATTGCATTTGAAATAATAATAAATAACAAGCAGTGTATATAAAATATCAGAAAACAATCTTTTAAATAAAAAGTAAACACCGGCTTTTTTTGAACTGGCGTGATATTTTTAAATCACAAAAGCAGCTGGCGACGTGACCGTTTGAGCTCACATTAATGCCTCCCGTCTACTTTAATCCAGTTTTCTTGTGGTTAAGGTTTGAAACGCCGAGAGATGATGGCGCCTTTTTCCTCTTGAGGAACCACAGAGCAGCCTGAATCCATTTTAGACGCATCGTCTTACATCTTGAAGCCATGTCGCTTCAGCTGCTCCTGGAGAAACATTAAATATCCAACAGACAAACAGCAGAACGGTCTATATCACTCAAAGAAGACAGTATCTTTCAGTGTTTTCAAACTTTATTAGAGGTAGGGTCATTTTTCTTATGCAATCAAAGTCAACAGAGTCTCATCATAGCTGATGTTTTAACATCAGATGCTGACAGAGTGAAAATCTCCCGTTTTGTGAATGCACAGCTCGGGGAGCATTTAATGAGGACGATCTCAGGAGGCCTGAGCCAGCAGGAGGCGCCGCCTGCTGAACGCGGCTTGATTGAGCTCAGCTTTTGTTTGAATCGTCGTCTGTCAGGGGAGACGAGTGAGTGTCTCACACAGTGTGTTTCTTTGAGATCATCTTCCAGCTGTGCAGAAAATGAGCACGATATATTCGTAAACAACTCTGTCCATTTAATCTTAATCTAAGCCACTTCCTGTTTAGGCTGTCAACATCAAATCGTATGTTTTTATTGTGTTTTGTAGACTTAAATACATTTCAGTGTGCTTGCATTAGAAAAACTGATATGTATTGCCAGGTCCATACGTATTTAGGCACTGACACAATCTTCTGCCATTTTGCCTTTGCCTACAGAGGATTTGAAATCAAACAGTGAAGATGTGATTGAGGTGGAGAAGTTCAGCTTTAATCCAAAATATTGCATCAGCTGTAGAGGAATTACACCCAAGCGGCTCTGCTGAATCGAGCTCTGGTAACTGACTTGGCTGTTGAAGAATATCCTCATTTCTTTGCCTTGAGAAACTCGTGGGTCTTGGGTCATCGTCTATCGGCACTGTTTTGTCTGTGTCTGATCAGAGTATAGCCTCGAGTGCCACCCAGTGCTTTGCCGCTTGTCCTGAACTCTCTGCACTTCCATTCATTAGGACATCTTTGGTTTGTAGACCTTGACAGAGACACTCCTGCCTCCTCAGGAGTGTTCGTGGCTTGGTAAGCTGTTGTGAAGTCGTTTTCTCTTAACCATAGAAAGACCTCGACAACCATCGGTTGTCTTGCATGGTTAACAGTGATGCGGAGCGGGCCTGTGCGTTCATTCTTTTTAAAAGATTGTTGACATTTCTGTTTGTTCATCATGTACGAAGAAATGTAGCACTGCCCCAGACTGCACGCATGAACAAATGATGACGCTTATTACAAAACTAAAAAACATCTTTATACTGAATAGTACTACTAGTACTACCACTAATAATTGCAATACTACTAGTAATAACCTTATATATTATCTTAAAAAAATGACTTTCATCCATGCCGCATGACTTTTGTCACTAATTTCCTGGCACTCTTCTTTTTTCTCTCCATTGAAATGAGTTCGATCAGCCGCTCCATGTTTTCTGTTTCGGTGCTGAATCTTGCAGGAGAATTAATATTCAGCATTTAACATGCCCGCTATTTCAGCCCCAGCATCACTTCAGCTGCTCCAAAGTGTGATTTTCTTCTTGGACACTATTATTTCTCCCGTCAGCTGTTCTCCTGCTCTTTTACAGCAGCACCCCCCCCCCCCCCCTTTCCCCTTGGGT
>VOQK01014792.1:35486-49650 GCA_015052645.1 Benitochromis conjunctus
AGCGGTCCAGAAAAATCTACTGTATTTCAAAAATTGTCTTTGTTAGCTTTGGCTTGTTCGTCTATAATTTTACATATATGTGACTCAGTCTTATTTATTATGGTGTACTGATGTAGGATAAAGAAATTGATTTATTATTATTTTATTAATATTAGTATTATTATTTTAATCTTGACAGCAAGTGTGAAATGGAAGATGGCAGTGAGACCTGTTATAATGTGTGGTTTGGAGACTGGGACTCTAATAAAAATACAAGGCTAGGAGGAGATCACTGGGAGTGATCAGAATGGACAGGATTGGAGATGAGTACATCAGTGGGACAGCTCAGGTTGAGTGGTTTGGAGATAAAGTTAGAGAGGCTAGGCTGAGATGGTTTGGGCATGTGCAGAGGGGTGATAGTGTATATATTGGACAAGAAATGTTGAATATGAAGCTACAAGACAGGAAGAAAAGCGTAAGACCACACAGAAGATTCATGGATGTAGTGAAGGAGGACATGCAGAGGATGTTAGGGATAAGGTGAGAAGGAAGCAGAGGGTTTGCTTTGGTGACCCCTAAAGGAAGGAGCTGAAAGAAGGTTTTTTTGTGTTTTTTACCTGGCTATATCTACACTGGAAAAAACATTTGTAACTACAATCACTGATTTCTATTACAGTATAAAAAGTTTCTTATTAATGCACTGTAATTGGTGACTTGCAGAACCTAAAGTGCTGGTTATTCTGGACTAAATTCGCACTTAAAAAACTATACATTTTGCTATTTGAATGGTTAAGTGTTATCTTAGATTCAGCTGAGCTGTAAGAAGAACAACACTGCTGTGTCCATTTTTTAAATATTCCTTTGTGCTCAGTAGGATTAGGAGGTATGAGGCAGACATGAGACAAAAAGTCTTTCAGGTTTTAACCTGAACTGGTTATCTGTTGCATTACAGTAAACGTTCCAAAAACATGCATAATTTTCACCACCGAAGAGGTCCTCGAACCTTTAAACTAACGTTTCGCTAACGTACAATCAAGGGCACTTCAAAACATATTTATTTAATTAAGGAGTAGCGTTTCCTCGACAGTGCCACGCCTAATGCACTTTCCCGACCACTTTCCACTCCCGTGACTATGAACAAAGGACACATTTATATTCAGCTATTTCATTCCCATTCAGTCAGAAGGACAAAATTAATCTCCCCTAAAACTCATTTGACTTGTCCTTGAGTTTGTTTTAAAAAAAAATGCGTCTCTTTTTTCCCAACTTCCCCTTATTGTTGCCACTTACTGAAAACACAAGTAGGCTCAAGTGTTTTCCTGCCTGTTGCTCAGAACAGAGTATGCCGTCTTGCACTATTTTCATCTGCAGATTTTAAAGTATTAGCTGGCTTTGTACTCTGTTTGAGCTTTCTCCTCTAATGGTAACACCAGTGTATACATATTCCTGAGAATTATCAACTAAAAAAGCATAAACAAGGAATTCATCGCTGAACAATTTATTAGGTACATCTGGTCAACTGCTTGTTAATTGAAATATGTAATCATCCAATCACATGGCAGCAACTCAGTGAATTTAGTCATGTAGATATGGTCAAGACGACCTACTGAAGTTCAAACTGAGCATCAGAGAGAAGAAGACAGATGATCTGAATGTGGCGTGATTGCTGGTGTGAAATGAGTTGCTCTGAGTATTTTCTCTGAGAAGCCAGAGGAGAAGAGCCAGACTGTTTCAAGCTGATAGGAACTCACAAGTAACTCAGATAACCACTGGTTAAATCCAAGCTATGCAGAAGAGCATTTCTGAACGTGCAACACATTAAACCTTAAAGTAGATGGGCTACAGCAGCAGAAGACCACACCAAGTGACGTTCCTGTCAGCCAAGAATAGGAAGCTGAGGCTACAATTTTGCACCAGCTCATCAAAACTGGGCAGTAGAACATTGGAACGTCTGAATTCTGATTTTTGGGTCAGAATTTAGCATAAACAACATTAAAGCATGGCACTATCCTGCCTAGTATCAACAGTTCAGGCGGGTGGGGGTGTTGTAATGATGTGGGGATATTTTCTTCTGACACTTTGAGCTATTTAGTATTAACTGAGCATCGTTTAAATGCCGCAGCCTACCGAAGCATCATTACTGGCCGTGTCCATCCTGTTATAAATAATAATAATAATAATGTTTATTTGTCTAGCACTACTTAAAACCAGTGTTAAAAAGTGCTTCCCAGAAATGGATTTTACAAGAACAAATTACGGGAAACATTATAAAGAAATTACAAATCAATGACCATAGTGTAGCCATCCCCTGATGGCTGCTTTCAGCAGAACAATGCGCCATTATCACAAAGCTTAAATAATCTCAACCTGGTTTCTTGAACCCGACAGTGAGTTCACTGTAATCAAATGGCCTTCATAGTCACAAGATCCCATTCCAGTAGAGCACCTTGGGGATGTGACAGAACAGAGATTCACATCATAGATGTGCACCCAGCAAACCCATCTATGAAGAATGCTTCCAGCATCTTGTTGAATTTGTGCCACTATAGATAATTAAAGCAGTTTTAAAGGTAAAAGGGGTCCAACCTGGTATTAGCAAAGTGTGACTAATAAGGCGTGTTTGCTTTTTAGATACATATACTTTATGTGAATATGAAGATAAAATGATGAAATCAAATGACAGCTTAGGAAAAGCATAATTAAATGAGTGATGATTAAATTAATGATGCTTGTTGGGACAGATAGAATGGTGCCATGTTGTTATTGGTAATACCTGTTCTACTAAGAAACGCTTTAAACGTCCTGTGGTGAGTGGAGAAAAATGAAGCGGTAAATGTGCTAGTTTCTTTTCTTTGCTATGTGAAATAAAGATAAAAGGTTATGCTTCATTCAGTACTGAAAAGCCAGTAATGCCCTAAAAAAGTAGTTCACTGTCACTCTGTTTTCACCGGTGGATTTACAAGTGTGTTTATGGAATAAGGCAGGGCTACAGAGTGGCTTATCGATAATAAATTGTCTTCTGATATCAGTGAACCTCCATGACACTTTGGAATAGAAGGATTTGCTCCCACCACCCAGGACACGGCCATAGCTCGTCTCACTCTCTGGGTGAATATCAGCATTTCACCAATAGATGTCACTGTGGTGTAATGTGGCATACTTGTGTCCTGCCCAGTTTTGGGGAGAGTTTAAAATAGCACACACACAACAGCAGCCATGCCCGACACCTTTATTAAATATACTTTGAATAAATTCCGTTATTTCACTTTATACTCAGTGATGTGTAACTAACATTATAATCAATCCATCAGTGAGTCGTTCTAAAACATCTCACAGTGGATTTCAAATCTGAAGCTGTTGCTGTGATAAACAGTAAATCAAGGCAGCCTGAGGGCAGTGCTATTGTGGATACAGGCTGCTTGGTATGACAATCAATCTATAAAGCTGTGCCTGAGAGATAAATCAATATTATTTCACTTCCACTCAAACTTCCACCAAGAGAGAGAGGGGGAACAGAGTTCCACTGAAGCCAGCGTTTAGTCACTGCTGAACCCACTTGTACTACATAGTACTACAGGATTTGCTCATGTTGTTGCCATATATTATAAACTTTTTGTATTATTCAGTCCCATACAAATCCATTGCTTCTCAGGTGTGTTCTTCAATATCTACAAGCTCAGGATAAATTGGCATTCCCACTGTGTCACTTCCCTCCGCCTTTCCCTCTTCTCCCTCAAGGTGACTCCTCCATCTGCACCCTCCCTGGTCTTGCCAATACCTCTCCCTGCAGTAACTGTGGTACAGTAACCAGGATCTGATTCTCCTCTTGTTTTTCTGAGCTGTCGCTGTCTCACCTGTTTCAATGAACTACGCACATCAATCAAAGCTCTGCAGCTTTGCTCCTGATCTCTGTGTGCGTGTGTGTCTGTGTGTGTGTTAGAGGGAAATGTGTGTACATGGGTCATCAAAGAAGACTATTTCTAGTCTCTATCAAAGAAACATTTGACTAAAACAACACCTGAATAAATATATTGTTAACATATTTCCTGATAACACGCGCAGTCCTTCCTGTTCCATTCATGTTTTCATCTCCACTGCTTGCTGTTTTAAGGTTGCGGTGTGTCTTTGTACTGGCTTCATTTCAACGCACAGCACTCCCATTTTAATTACCCCCTACTTCACCTCTCCTCAGTTTGCTCTAAGTAATGGGAAGGAGGAAGGGGAAGACAAAATAAAGAGAGATTGATGAGAATTTTTAAAAATGTAAATAGGAATGGATTGGTCTGTCAGGGGGAAAGATGGAGGAGAGGGCGTCAAATAGAGAGGAGGAAGCTGAATTTGTGGTTCCTTGCACCAATCCAGTGACCAGTTTTCATGCTTTCTTCATGCTTTCCTGACTTAATTACGCTCATAAATTCCACATGCCATGCTTTTGACACTTTGCAGTGAGCGATGGACATGTTGCTACCTGGTGGTGTTGGCACCTTTACACTGCTACTGACAACTCCCTGCGTTTAGCCAACAGTGCAGCAGCCACGGACTCAGCCACCTTCTCCGGGGGATCCTGTGGCTGCCGCTCCCTCCATCACTCAGTTGTTCAAGGGTTGAGCCACAACAACTCAATTACACATTCATTTCACCCGCACAGTCAACCAGCCAAGCTCCCCTCCCCCTCGTGCTCCCCATTTCTTCCCTGCTTTGCTCTTTCTTTCTGCCGACGCCCACCATCTCCATCTCTACATGATGTGGCTCAAAATTTCCACCCATTGCACCTTGAACCCCCCCTACCCCTCTCATTTTTACCCCTCTTTCACGGTTTGTTTCACATCAGCAGAGAAATACACATAGGACATATGCAGGACTGCAGAGAGATTGTGGGATTTGGAGGCCAAAAGAATAAAAATGAGAGGCGAGGCGCTTGGAGAAAAACAGCATGAAATAGTGTGAAATGTGAGGGGAGGACAGAGTAAGAGCGGAGTGGGAGGAAGGTAAGGTTTTCTGGAGGGAAAACAGGGGGTGAGTGGAGAGACTGGCTAATGATATATTGATTTGGCTGGGCCCGGGGCAAATATGTAGGAGTATGTGGGAGGAGAAGAAGAGTCACAGCTTGCAGATGTCTTAAAACACCTGAGTGAGATACGCTTTGTTTATTGCATGCTTATACTAAGGGGAACAGAAGCACAGTTTGTAAACATCTTTAGGCATCTCGTTAAGCAGAAAATACAGTTTATACATATAGCGCTTGCACCTAACGAGAAACTTTAAGTACATTTTAAATGGATAATATCTCAGGAAAAACGTAAGCATAGATGTCAGCGAGAGCTCTGAGCTGGAACAGAATGAGATCTTCTGGCTATAAAGGCAAGCACTTAGATGGTGGACTGTCACTGGGGATCGTATTAGGTGAGATCCCCAAGAGTGGGGGGACTAAGTGGAGGGATGAAGGTGAAATTAAACGATTTTTCTACATCTTCCTGTCATCAATTTGGTCTTCATGTGCTCGTGCACTTGTGCCCCTTTGGCCAAAACAGAAGACAGATGCTGATATTGATTATTAAATATAAATACATCTCTTCCAGATGGATGGCTCACTCTTTATTGATTGTAGGAGTCAATTGAGAGACTATGATAATAAGAAACGTGCCCTGGGAAGAGTGTCACTCTTGGAATGGCCACACAGACGGCAGTGGGTGTAAAATTTAATCGATAATACATTAATTTAGGAAAGTCATCACCACACTGGCACTCTGTTAATTTGATTTCTTACCTGGCTGCTGCGACAGTTCCTCCCTGTTGTTCTTATGTGATACCAGATTTCTGCTCCTGCTGAATTCATCTGCAATACTGGCTGAGACAGTGGCTGGCATGAGCAGTCATCCAGAGAGAAGAGTTGGAGACTTCATATTGTGTTCTTTGTATTAGCGCTCAAATTAATTAGACCATTCTGAGTAAGATTTCCTTCCTCCCTATGGACCGTGGTAATCACTTTTTTTTCTTTGGAAAATTCAAGTCGATGTCTGCTGCACTTCTTCTTGTCTTTTCCTCGCTTAAATCTCTCAAATCCCTGTTTCTCCACCTACTACTTTAGTGGCTATTTTCTCCACTTCTACTAAACTATCTCTCAAGCTCCCTACACCCTCACTTCACTCCCTCCGGCTCCAAACCCTCTCACAGTTTCTCCTTTCTTTCATCTCTCTGTTACTGCATGCAACAAGCAGCACTTTGCACCTTAGGAACGTGTTCCAGAAGTAGATTATATACACTGTATTCTCAGCTTTACATTAAAATGCTGCAGTGCTTTGCTTTCCTCTTTCCTTCAGCCTTACCTGCCACTTTGCTCTCCTCCATCCCTAATCAGTCTGTTGTGACATGATAGCAGAGCCTGTGAGAATTGGGAATAGAGGGTATGGAGTAGTGATGAGTGAGGATTTGAGAAAAGGTTGACATTAGGGAATAAGCCCCTGTTACCCTGACTACCACAAAAAGCCATTAATTTGTGTAAGGACTTACATGCCCCACATGATTGCCAGCCCCTTGTGATAGACAGATAATTTAATTCCTTATAAAGCTGAACAAGCCTCAAGTGTGTCTACTTGTCTCTGTCTCGCCCCTCTGCTCTTTCATAAAAAATATCCTTTTTATTAGGTTTTATAACATCTCTCTTTTTAGTTGAATCTCTGTTTTAAATGTTTTAGCCTTAAGGCTAAGTCCTCATTGAAAGACTTCCAGTTTTTTGCATTTATTATTTGTTCAACCTTGATTTTCATCACGAAGTCTTTTTAAAATTGGGATCATATTTGCAAGAGAGACCCGAGAACAGATTATTTTATAGTCTTATAGATCACCATAAAATGAGATGGGTGTAGCGTCCAGGTCTGAAAAGTGATGGCAAAGCTAGCGTGCTCTAAACTTGCTTCCTTTCTGATGGCTAGCAAAGAGCAACTTCTTTGGTTGCAAGATGTCCAGTTGTATAGGAGTTTATAAGAAAATGGCTCTTCAGCTTCACTGAACACAACACTGGCTAGTTTCACGTCTTATTGCATACAACAAAAATGTTTCAAAACACCAAGAAAGCGAAAGTGACAAGGTTTCACACTGGACTCCACAACCTAATAGGTGATGTCAGTGGTGGCAGTGTCCATCTTATCTATAGAGTCTATGAACAAAAACAGATACCAGCCACTCATTCATATCTTATGATTTTAATTAACAATTACAAAATACTTGATCAACCTTTTTTTTTTCTCATCAGTTGAAGATGACATAAAAAATATTTTATTGGAATTGGAATCCCTATAGTGTGCATCTGCATCGCAGTTATAACTGCATGAGAATGATCCACTGGCCTATTCGGGAGACAAAAAAGGCACCACCACTACAACATCTGCAAATACAGTCATTAAAACTGCCAGAAATACGAATAACACCATTATCAAATACAGCAAAGACCTATGCTTTAAAATGAAATGTCTGAATTAAATTTATATTGCAGTTTATTCCAGTATTGGCATGCTCTAAATCTGTGTTCCCCAATATAACACATTTTAAGGCTAACTTAAACAGCAGTATCATAACTGTTTAATTCGAGCTACTCTCTCTGTTAAATATCTCATCAACTCTGAGGCTTGATCAATAGGAAAACTGGAATACTGAGACTTTCTGGATGTCAGCACCAAATTCTTGAGTAACGATCTGAAAGGTGCACATTCCACATTCCGTCTTCCTTCCCTCATCCCCAACTGGTCACGGCAGATGGTCGCCTCCCTCCCTGTGCCTGGTTTTCCCGGAGGTTTCTTCCTGTTAAAAGGGAGTTTTTCCTTCCCACTGTCATCAAATGCTTGCTCAAAAAGAGTCGTTTGATTGTTGGGGTTTTCTCTCTTTTATTGTAGGGTCTTTACCTTACAATATAAAGTGCCTTGGGGCAACTTGGGGCAAATTGAATTGAAAAGGTACTGTGAAAAATGGTGACCAGTAACTCAATATTAACATAAGGACAGCACGAGGATTCAGAAAATCTCTAGTCAGTTTGAATTTTCAAATTTAACTCTAGCCTACTTCACAAATATTATATTATCCACTAGATTTTCATTGAAGATGATGAATTGCATAGAAACATCAAAGCCTTCTCCGGTTTTAGAAACGAAATTGTAAACAAGGTCTAAAGGTCAAACAGAGATCGTCATTAGAGCGAAACCCTGCCTCGCGGTGTAGCTGATATCGACATTAACATGGAAAGGTGGTATCCTAGGTGTATCTCCTTGAAATCTTGGATGTTCAAATCACAGTGACCTCAACCTCAGAGTCAAGGTCAGAGGTCAAGTCTTCTGAAAATCTTGTGAATGTGATAACTCAAGAAGGAAGTCAGCTAGGATTTTCAAATCAAAAAATCTCGTATGAGTTGGAACGTCAGTGACCTCGACCTCAAGGTCAGAGGTCAACTTTTCTGAAAATCACCTAGGATTTTCAAATTCATATCATCTACTGGGTGAGGAGTAGCACTGGCAGCTGCCAGTATTTTAAAAAAAAAGAAAAAAAAAAAGCAGTCTTTGATTGAGAATATCATCCACAACAACAAAAAACAAAAGCAAACACATACGATGAATAACTGTATGTGCAACTTTGTGCTCTTGTTTATTGTCTTGATGTACCTGAGTTTGGGGTTGGGGGCTGTTTTGTTTTGTTTTTCAGTATAGCTTTCCTAGTTCACCTCCAGTGGCTAACATATTTGTTTGGCAATTGAAAAGTTGCTGGTTTGATTCCAGCCACAGACACAAATCCCTTTTAGGATTGCGTATCAGGAAGGGCATCCAGCGTAAAACTCAAATCAAAACACGCAGAGCTGAAAGCTTCTGGTATATATATGGCTTTCTTTGTGTTTCTGAAGACCAAAGCTTCGTTCACTTAAATAAGATTAGACACAGAGCCTCTTCTTTCATTTTCCCCTTTCCATCATTCTTTCATTTTTCGGTCTCCTCACAGTCTATCTAAGCCCCCATCTCATGCCATCGTAATGCTTCTTTGTGGCACCTGGCCCTCACTGCTTCCTCTGTGAAATAGCTTTCACACTCAGTGACTTCTGTGGAATGTGAATGAAGCTGCTGCAAGGGGTCATTTTTTACTGCCTACCAATCACAGTCCTCGCTATGATGTGACAGTTGAGTCATAAACACATACACTTGTGCACACACACATACGCACACACACACACACATATATATATGTGTGTGCAAAAAAACAACCAAAAGATCCTTAAAATGTGGTTCTTTTGCAGCTTATTGTGTATTGGTGCTGTGCTCCTCAGAGCAGTAAATAAATAATGAGAACACTGTTAAAATTCTGCCAGTATTCCATTGCTCTGCTGCCTTTTGCCTCACGATAAAGAAAAGGAAGGCCTCAGTGGAAATGCAATTTCTCTTTTTTTCTTTCATTTTTACATGTTTCTGTTCCCCTCTTCTTTAATCTCCCTGCGATTTTTCCCTTCTCCCTATTCTTTTATGTCTCATTCTCCCTTAAAAACTTCTCTGCTGCGTCTGAAATTCACTGCTGTTGTTAGCTTGCTATTCCTGAGTGTTTTCCATTAACATTTTTGCAAAACAAAAGCTCCCAATTCATCTCTGTTGTTCATTTTAGCAATGCAGAATGTGCCAGAAACACAATAAAAAGAGAAAAAAGGGTAGCACTTCACATTAGGGAATAATTTGCATCTCCTTTCTTTTAAATTACTCCAAAGATACTCATTATTTAAAAATACTTTTAACAGTATATTCTTTTCCTTTCTTTTAAACCAGTTGTCATTATCTTGTTTTACCGCACCTACATTTAAGAACCAGCAAGTTGTTTTTTTTTTCATGTATTGAAATGACACCTTAAAATGAAAAGAATTACATACTAAATGCTACATTACGCCAAATAGCTGTCATAAAGGACTACCAAAAAGGATTTAAATGCTTTTTAGCTTTTCCATTTAAAAATGCCCTTTTTAAAAAAATGCCGGGACAAAGGTGAAGTTGAGTGGAGATAGAGAAGGGCGGCGACCTGTAGGCTACGTCTCCTTTGTTCAGGTGAGAATGAAAGAAGCAGTGGTGGGTAATGTGAAATGACAACCACTGGTATTTAAGCCGGAGACGGATCATGATGTGAGCCAGATCTGTCTGTTTAAATGCGATGGTCTCTACTTTTCTCTTCCTTGTGGAACGGACAGTTGATATTTCAGAGAATAATAAGATAACACTGTGACATTTTGTATTGAGATGAAGACCTAAAGCGGACAGATTGGGGCTGAATGATGCACATGAGTGCAACAGATAACAAGACAACGAAATCGGTGTGTGTGAGTGTGTGTGTGTGTGTGTGTGAGTGCGTGCGTGCGTGCGTATGTGTGTGTTTTCTGTGAGTAACTGTTAAGTGTGTGGGGTGCATTCAGTATTACCGGCTATGCAGCAAAATACGTGTAAGCCTGTTGAACCAGACACAGGCACCATGAAATCCTGTTTCAGACTGGCTTACAGCAAATAACACACACAAAGGGGAGGCTGAATGTGTGCGAAAGAGACACAAAGAAGGGAGGGAGAGAGCAGCAGATAAAAACAAACTAAGTGGCACAGAACTAGATGTTTACAAAGGGGTGTTCTTAATTAAATGGCAGTTAATAAAGGTCTCAGTGTGATGTGTTAGAGAGGATTCACACATATAAAGATGGAAAAAACAGAAAGCGGCAGGCAAAATATTAAAAGTATCCTTATGGAAAGGTTAATCTGAGTATGGCAGCATGTCATTCTTGTCCCATGGAGCGTCTCACTTCTCCAGCCCTGTGATACTTGGCATTGGCACTGCAGCAAAGGTGCCACTAAAGCCTTTCTAAATAGAAAATAAGTGGTGTGAGCATAGAGCTGCACAGGGAAAACTAGGCAGAAGGAATTGTACCCACAAATATCTCCCCGGCTGTGCAGATACTTAAAATGAAACGTCTCCATATGCCTCCGCCTCACCCTCCCCTCAGCAGGTCATTTTGATTACTGCAGAAACCCCTTGTTTCCACCCCTTCTCCACTTCATCAGTGATCTCCCACACAGTCATTTGCATTTTCTATCTTGGCTTTCTTCCATATCTTTCGATTTATCCTGTCACACCTGTTATTCACTTGTTGTTTTCTTCTATTCCACCCCCTGTTTCGCTTCCCTTCTTTGTGGCTGCACAGAACCTCATCTAAATGCACAGCCAGTCATCGGCTCGCTACCTGCTCTGGGCATTTTTATTGGAATGAAAAAGTGCAATCATCCTTTTTCTTTTTGATACATCTCAACAAGGGTTGACACTGAATTGCTTAAATGTCACAAGATGAATGAAACGATTCCCCACTTTTCTCGCACGTCTTGGTAGTACAGTGCACAAAAATCTTGATATTTCATTCACTTTTATGTGGCTTTGCTCGTTATCTTGTCCTGTCCTGCCGAAACAGAGCGCATAGACTTTCCAGTGCTTGCTCTCTTGCCTGCAGACAAGCAGAGCAAGAGAGGCAGGGGAGAGGAGAGTGTAAGGAGGAGGGAGAGGGTAGCAAATGAGGTGTGGGTAAAAATTATGGGGGACTAGAAAAGAGAGCAGTGGCCCAGCCCTGGATATGGAGAGAAAGAGGGTGGGCGAGAGACAGAGGAAGAAAGAGATTATACAGTGTAAAACCAGAAGATGCAGTTTTAGTAGTAGTGCGACGTGCAGATCAGTAAGCTCCTTCACCGCTGGGGAACAACCGCCTTTTGTTTCTCCCCCTCCACTGCAGTGGGGGAGTGCATTTATCGTCTTGCCCAGGGGGAGAAGCCAAGAAGTATCCTCCAATCAGCCTTTAATGATTTCTCTCGTCTTGTGAGGCTGCTGACGGTGATTTATCACTGACCTGAGACTAGCGCTGCACTCTGCACAACACCCTAACCACCTGGAATACTCGCCATGGTTTTTATTTCTTTTCTTACAAACAAATATCCTCCAGTGGATGTTTCAAAAGGAAAGACCAGAGGACAAAAGAAGGATTAAAATGGACTTACTGACTGATGTTCTTGAATTTCCTGCAGCACGGTGAAGATGGACTAACTTTGACACAAGCACAGGACATATTTTTACACCCACCACTCTAACAGAAAGGCTGCGTTTGTCACAGCATGCCATGCCATATTTTATTCTGAAAGCATGGCAGGCTGGGAAACATTCTAAACACTCCACTGCAACAATCATGTAGGACTGACACTCAGGTAGAGGTAGATGATGATGATGAGCAGGAGATGGAAAGACTGGGTGACAGTTGGAAGTGGCTTGCCTGCTGAGCCTGTCTGGCACTTCACTATAGGTTGATTGGCCGTCTGCTCTCGAGAGTTCGACTATCAGGTTGTTTCTCCCAAGTTGTCATGCGGTTCATTGAGTGTAGATAGCTCTCCTCTGTGCTTGTGTGAGTCAGGATGCCACTCGGTGTGTGTGTGTCGTGTGTGTAGTGAGGAGCTGGAGTTTGGGATTACACAGCCTCTGGAAAGAATACATGTGTAGTGGAACCTTGAATGAGGATTAGCAGCTGTAACACCTTGTCACTGGCAGCAGACAGAGCGATGGTACTCTGAGACAAGACTTTCAAACTATGACCTCTTGCTGGAGGATTAATAATAACGCTCTGAGTAATATGATGACACTTAAAGGGCAAAGGAAGAGACAGGAATACGGCACATTCTAATTCCAGTTATCTTTGAAGGAGGCAGACTGAGGCTAATCCTAAAGCAAATGGGAGTTTCATTTCATATTCAAATTCACTGAGACAGTTTACAGCAGCTTCATTTGAACAGTTAAAACTAAAGCATCAGAATTAGTAACAGTGCAGGGCATGCCTACAGATTCATAAAAAAATAACCTGCCTTTCTAAATGAATTAATTGAAAATGTAGGATGAACATTGGTGGTACTTGTCATAAGAGCTCAACAGCAACCCGCCCAGCACAAAATCCAGCTGATCAATGAATCAGTTTTGTATTGATTTCCCAACACAGACAGGATAGGAGGTGTCAGTAATTATAATCAATCAGTGAGTCCCACCCATGAGCAGTTAGATATAGTGCTGAGTATGGTATAGCTGAATGTGAGTGGTTTAATACTGGTCATGACATCTGACAACAGATCAGATAAATGCTGCATTTTGCTGTAACAATCTGCAAACTTTACAGTTTCTGTATGTTTTATGTACTTGGAGACGCTTTATGAAAAATGACAGTTCTGCTGACAGTTACAGGAAAATTGGCACTCCCTCCGTGCAGTAAAGCTTGTAGTTGAAAGAATCGTGTCTTGTTTCCTGCCTTGATGTGTCTGTAGGTGTGCTTGTCTTTAGGTTGTTGTCTGTGGCATGCAGCTTATCTTAGCTGCACAGCAAGGGCTTAGAGATCCACGCTACTGGTGTAACGGGCACCACCCAACCTGCCCCACCTCCCCACTCGGTGCATTTCAATGGAGTTAAATTATGAAATTACTTTAACCACGCATTGATCCTTAAGTGGAGGATCAGAACAGGTAAAGAGGGTTCTAAAAAGGTACTGCGGAGGCTAAATTATCTCAGCAGCCACACTCAGCAGTCCTGGAAAGAGAGAAAGAGTGTAGTAGGTGGGAAGCTCCATGTGGCAGCGATGATAGCAGAAGGAAAAAACAAAACTGAGGCAAATTCTTTGATAGCTACTTTGTTTGCATCTAACGGGCTCAAAGAGCATTGTTAAAAGTGTGCTTTTTGGAAGTTTAGTACTTTGAGTGAAGAAGACGCAGGAACAGCGTGGGAGAGTTCAGCTAGAGTTCTTCTGGGAAAACTTTGTCTCTTATTGCAGTTTTTAAAACTAAAAAGCCACTGTAGCAATTTACAGCAAGCTTTCTGTATGATCATTTTTGAAAAGTTACTGGATAAGCACTACATTTTGTGCCTGATCTATTTAATGACACACAAACCAGCAGGACTGTTGAAGCACATCTTTTCCACAGATCCAGTCATAAATCCTTCCTGATCTACAACAAGCACACAAACTTAAACAGGACACATTTCTGCTTGCCATGGAAACAGAAACTAACACGTGGGCTCGCTGCTCTAAAACTATCTCCATGTTTAAATTTACTCTGGATTATAACACTTGAGCTGCAGAGAAGAGAAGAGAAGAGAAGAGAAGAGAACAGTGACACAG
>VOQK01014797.1:40647-52997 GCA_015052645.1 Benitochromis conjunctus
AATCCTTAGCAGCACTTTGTGTATTTATAAATGTCATTGAACTCAATTTGCCGCCTTAAGTGATAGGCCTAATGATGCCCTGAAATACCTTTGTTCTTTCAGAGGATAATCACATGGCTCTTGCAGTTGCTTCTTGCTGTATTTATGTGGATGATTTCAGGCTCTAGCTCGTCCATCCGCTTCTTCAAATTCTCATAACTGTTTGAATATTTCACTTTGTATCACACTGTCACACCTTCACATTGTTTTAAGATGATTCTTCCTTCATTAGCGCTACCTCTGTGGATCAAAGCATGCCATTTTGAGTGTGTTGCACATTGTAAGTAATCACAAATCCATACCCATTTACCCATCTCATTTCTCTAGTCACTGTACTGCCTGCTGTTCCTTTTAAGACTTGTAAGAGAACTGACTGTGCCAGCCCCCCCACGGCTACTGGAACAACTTACCTGTTCCTGTCTAGCTGGTTCACACCTACTGGAAAGCTCTGGAAAACTCACCTGCCTATCAAATCTCCCTCAGACTCCTCGGGCCCCATACCAGTCACTCCCACTGCCTAGCTCTCCTCAGAATCCAAAAATAAGCCTGTCTCAAATCCTCCTCACCTAAAGTGTTTACTCACGTTTCATTCAATAAACTATTTGGACTGCTCTCCACTGTTCCCCCAGGCCTACTTGTTCATCTGTCTAAATTTAATACCTTTTACAGTTGTGGCAAGTACTGGTTTGGACCCAGTTGGACCCTTTGGACCCTTTCTGCCTTCAGAACTGCTTTAAATTTGTAGGAATTTGTGTTTATATTGACATGCTAGCGTCTTGCAGTTGCTATAGGTTGGTAGCTCCACATTCATCATGCAAATCTTGTATTTTACAACATTCTAAAGGTTGGGTTGAGATCTGGCAACACGAGGTACATGGCAGAATGGTTCCATGCTTTCATGCTGTTCACGCTTAATTCTGACCCTACCATCCAAATGTTGCAGCAGAAATTGAGACGCATCAAACCAGGCAAACATTTTTTTTTCATTCTTCTATTGTTCAGTGTTGTGAGGTTGTTTAAATTGTAGTCCCAGTTTCCAGTTTCCTGTTCTTAGGTGACAGGAATGGCACCCTGTGTGGTCTAACAAGCTGGTTGTGACGAGTGGTTATTTAAGTTACTCTTACCTTCCTGTCAGATGGAAGTAGTCTGGCTATTCTCCTCTGACCTCTGGTATTGAATGCTGCTCACATGTTTCCTTTTTTTCTGACCATTCTCTGTAAACCCTAGAGATGGTTATTTGTGAAGATCCCAGTAGATCAGCAGTTTCTGAAATACTCAGACTAGCCTGTTGGACACCAACAACAATGCAACATCCATAGTTGCTTAAATCACTTTTCTTTCCCATTTTAATGCTCACTTTGGGTCAGCTTATTACATATTTATATTAGCCAGCAGCTGAATATATGTACATGACAGTGTGGCTGGTGAGTGTGCATGCTGACATTAGACCACCCCTGCCCACCCCTAATTTATAGACCTGGACTTAAATGCTTTGAATACAAATTTTATCAGAGGAAATACACACATTTTATATTATTATAGCTTATTTTATTTTGTTCTTTCCATGTCACATACTCAGGAAGGTCATGGATTTCATCATGACCTGTTCATAGTTAGACGAAAACTTTCTTTAACCTCGAATAATAGCCCTGAACTTTTTTGAACATATTTGAATTATCAGGAGATTTCAGTGATTTAAGGTTAACATCAATAATCAAATATTATTTGTACTTTAATCACTTTTTTTCATCACAGACATGTTTCATGTCTTTACTTTCAACAAAAAGTGCAAACTACATCCTGCAACAACACAATGACAGTGGATGTGGTAAATTATATAATCACAGAACTCTGCATTATCCACTGGAGTTCAAAGTTTATCACTCCTTAAAATTGTAATTCGCGTCTAGATAACATAACATTTCTTACAGATTACATAAGATATGGTTGACATACATAAGGGATGATGCATATGCTGTATAACCACAGCAGGAGCTCCAGTCATTCATTCAGTCAATTTTTCCTTATTTCAGAATAGTGTTTGCTAAACATTTTCATTTTTTTCCATTCACTTATAAACTGAAGGACCTAGATGACTTTTCACATTTCAGCCAGACAAATGTAATGTTTATCCAAACACTTTGTTTTTATTTATGTAAGTTATTAATGCCACGCACCATTCCAAAAATTGTAAGAAATATTAAATTGAGGCTCTAGGTGAATAAACTGAGTTTGGGTTATGTCTCATAGGTTTTTTCTACTACAGGGTATACGGTAAGTTTATGACTGATGTATGAAGTTATTTTTGTGCTTCCTGTGTTCTGAGCGGCTTTACATTTGGAGATTTTCTAAAAACATCAGTTTAAAGCAAAATGCTATGGTTTAAATTCTATCAACTCAAATGTATCCGTATTTTGTATGGCACGGATCTCCTCGCTGCAGCAGTAAACTGCTTGCTTTCATGTTCTCTTGTCATGGTACGTTTTTCTTTTTACATGAAAAAATTTCAACTGCATACTTTTTCATATACTTCATTTTGCTATACATCATCGCTCAAGGGCTTCAGCTCTTTTTCATTTCCACATCCCTTTTGTTTTCAACACTATAAACCTGTTCAAATTTTACAGTTTTCTCAAGGAATCTCAGTAGTCCACTGTCTGAGTGGCAAGATCATCGTACGTCTCTGGCGAGAAACTGTGCCAAAAATATTACACCATGAAAGACAGTGCAGACTCTGTTATTCAAAAAACTGTCAGAATAGGCCTGGCGAGGAGGACTCCCTCTCTCTTTAACATGCGCCTCCCCTGTTAAATTACTCTTGTAAGAACGTCTTAAGATGGAGCTCATCACATCACAAAAGGGGAAGGAACCAAATAGCAGAATTCCCAGTCGTCAGTTTAGCAGAGATTTGAAATAACAATCCCCATCGGGGCCAGGCAATGTCGTCTAAGTTCCCTATTCACTGAACAATGGCACAGAGCCGACCCTCCTGAAGTACTGAACAGCATCAAGGGACACAGCTCAATAAAATCAGCCGGGGGGATCTCTCACTTCTTAAGCTTTTCAATAATATGATCCCCTGCTATCTATATTACCATATGGGATCCAGCAGCCAGGTAGGGGCCAAGGCAGCAGGGTTTCAGGAAGATAATTGATTCCAGTTTTTAGCAAGAGGATTGGGGATGTTGTGGGAGAGCAGTGAATGGGCCCTCTTCAAAGATGCAGCTTTCAGGCTGCAAGGCTACATTATACCTGACTCAAGGAGAATCTGATCTGTTATTCTTGTACAGCTCTCTGAGGTGTTAGAGAGCATGAATAAGCTATGGGCTACAAGAGTTCTCCGGTTGCCATCAGACAGCTAGACAGACATTCAACAGGAGAAGGGGGGGCAGAAAATTGATGGGCGCAATTTTCGCAATTTTATCTTTCTCTCTTAGCGAATTTGTTTCCAGGGGCACAGACTATCTCCATGGACATACAGTACCATCAAAAAATATATATGAAAATGTGAAAGTAAATAAAGAATAGGAATGTTGTTTAAAAATATTGTTGACATAGATGTGGAAAATCAACAAAAAAAAATCACATGCAAGAATGGTTGTGTCCTCCATTGTAGGCAAAAATATATCCTCCAGGTGCCAGTCTTTTGGACTGTGAGCTACCACGAGACTCGGTCTCCAGCCAGACAGAGTTCATTCCCCACTGACTGAAAGAAAGATAAATGCCACCCGGGATGGATGAATGACAGATGAGTCATTTCCATTTATGAGGCTGAGAATGCTCACACTGATCTGCTGTCATGTCGCTCCATGATCGAAATGTGTTTGTGTGTAAGACCTTGAGTGAGAGAGACAAGAGTGAAAAGAAAGGTAGGAAAGGATGAGATTATAAGTATAAGATTGTATTTTTTTGTCTGCTGCCATTAGTTTTCTAGGACCTAGATATTCCATTGAAAGCGTCAGCCTTGGCTCCATTATTCCAGCCAGCATCGCTGTTCTTTCACCTTGTTTACAACATGGCGGTAGTGGTTTCGCTTTTTTAAAATTTTTTCTTTAACAAAATGTATGGTAATCCACCCTTGCCGTGGTATGACTGCTTTTCTCCTTTTCACTAATGAAAAGAAGACAGAGAACATGAAGTAGGATTAAAACCACTCCAGATGAGATGTATAACATTTTCAGGCACATCCAGTTACAAGGCTTCCTGAATAACTTAACATTTACATCTCTGCCCACACACAGATAATATAGCCACTGCACATAGACACTAAATATTCCCATTGCAAAAAGAGTTGTTTTAAAAAGACAGAGAAAAGTCTGACGTCTCATTCCGAGTCTGTGCCATTTGAATGACCTGGATCTTTCTTTGAAAGACTTCATTGCAGACTTAAAAACTTCTCAGATAAATAGTTCTTAAGTTTAACAAGCGCAAACCCCAATGAGCTAGCTAACCAGTAGTAGCCTTTTCTTTAGTCTCAATCTTAACGAAATGTTACCACAGACATAAAGCACATAAGCCAGTTATCTCTTTCTTTTCATGCACCCACGCTGGTAAACTACCTGCTTAAGTATCCAGTCAACCTTTCTCTCATCTCTTTAGTGTTTTCACAGTACTCACACTACTCTGCACTAGAGCAGGCTAATTATACACTGGCCCCACACTCTTTCAAAGCTGAAACTGTTTCTAGCCACACACAGTGCCAGTGTTGAACTTCCCATTGTGCATTTTATATCTAAAATGCATTTGTGAAGGAAACTATAGATATAATTGACTATTGAAAAGAGACACTTGCAAGTCTCTTTGTCAACTATTCTCACAATACTGATATCTGGAAAGAAAAGCAACATTTGACTTTTTTCAGAGCCAACTCACAATGATAGTTAAACATTTAGCAGTGTCTTCAGTTTTTCCATCAACAAGGGTTGTTGTTAGTAGCCTGCCTATCAAATGGCTTCTAACTCTACTTACTTGATGTAATTCAATCAATACGTAACATATACGTAACAAGTCAAAAGTCTTTCCCAAATGTAGCGAGCAATACGAGGGCAAGAGAGAGTAGGAACTGCTTCGAGGAAAATGTCTGAGCTGTTTGTTAATTGGAGAGAACATTTAGCAGACTCCTTCACAAACATATGACAACCCCACCTGCTCGTTTGCCAGTCTCCCTGGTTTGTGTTACAATATGGAGCTGACAGTATTGCCTGAGAATTTGGCTGCTGTCTTGACAGGAGATAAAATCTCAAAGCTGTCTTGTCAAAACTTGCATCACATTCCTCAAAATGTAAAACTGACAAATCAAGGCTGAGCTTTCCGTGACATGTGATGTGTTTTTTCCTTTCTTTTTCTTTCTTCTTTTCCCTTTTATATTTGCAGCTTTAATGGTCAAGAATGGGAAATTATAAAAGGCAACAAATTATGGTCCCTATCAATTGTGCAATGATAGAAGATTCCAGTAAGACCCAGGCTGTTGTATTTATGCAGGCTTCTGACATGTGTTATTTTAGATGTGATTTTTTGCTAACATATAAAAAAAAATTAGACACACAGAGGTCACACACCATACACCATACAAAGTTCTAAGAATACACCTGCAGAGGCAAACTTTTACTCTAAGGCCAGTTAAACTTGTGACTACAAATTCCGCTTTTCTGTAAAACATAAACGCTGCTTTGTAAAAGACTGCATCACATTCCTCAAAATGTAAAACTGACAAATCAAGTCTGTGACAATGTGCGTTTTATCCCCTCACCCCCATTTATATTTGCAAACTTTTCAAATTATGTAAAGCAACAAATCATATGCGATACAGTTTGTTAAATTATTTCACTTTTACTACATTTGTTATTTTAAATTTGCTATTTGCTAACATATGCACATAGAGGTCACACCCCAGAGGTAAAATGCACACAAAGGTCCAAGAATACGCATGTAAAGACAACATTTTACTCTAGCGGCAGTTAACCTAGAGAAACATATGACTACAAATTCCACTTTTTCCTCATACACAGACACTTAAACCCTTTTCCAAAAGTACAGCCAGCAACAGACACTAGCATATTATCAGTTGCCTCAGCTGTGTAGTACAGATTATGACATATGGTGTACACCATCTGAAAAATGCATACTCTAAGCTGCTCTGCAGACATTGCCAAATATAGGTTGCAGTATATAGGCTAGTAATATGTACTCTAAACCCCAAGAGGCTCTTGAGTAGCTACAACTTTGCCTTTATTTCAGAAATGTACAGAAAGTGAAGCTTAATAAGCTTCCCAAGGCATTACATGCTTTTTTTTTTCCCCTTCACATTTGGCTCTGAGGATTGGACTCCAGACAACAGTCTTCAGAGAACTTAACGATCATGCCATCTGGAGGCAGGGAAGTGTTGTAGCCACTGATATCGATCATCTTTTTACACCTTACTCTCACAGATGGTGGGAAAAAAAACACCATCTGGGTGCAGGTGTTGGCGCTTTGAAAATGAAAAGCAGCCACAACAAAATAGAAATAAAATCGTTTGTCCTAACACTTCCAAAAGTTTTCTTTAATCATGACTTTTTAATGCGTGAGCTTTTTAACAGTTAAAGTAGTTGTGCCGCTGGAGGTGGATATATTTGTATGTGGCTCCTTGTGTCTAGATGTAGGTAATGCTTCTAGCTCAAGTTTGCCACAAAGTTCATACTTAATCTTTGCTTTTATAAGCTTTGCTTTTAAATACAGACTTTACAACCTACTGCGTATTAAACGCACATATATTAAAGATGTTGATATGAATTAAGGTTATCATTTTATGCCTTATATTTTAGGGTCATTGCTACACATGGATACATGTTGAAGCGTTACTTTTTCTTTGCAGGGAAGCATCAGGCAATGGAAACAGACCTCTTAATTGCAGACACCACTACAATGCTGCCATCAAGTGGACATCCACTGTTATTACAAAAGTCTGTCCTTTGGCGTTATGGATCATCATTGTCATTACCATGAACACTATCATCATCACCTATAGTCATTAGAAAATTACCACCATTAGTACATCTACTCTGGTTAGCCCCAGAGCCAGCTCATCTGCATAACAATGTCCAACCTGTATAATGTATTTGCACAATGATTCAGTGAGAAATATGCACTGAGCAATACCCACATAATTGAAGCTGCAGGAGGATCAGCAAAAAGCTAAATAACTGTACAAACAAGAGTTTGACAACTATTGATATCTAACATATTAGTGCGACCACTAGATGTCACTGCATACCCTGAAATCAGATCACGGCTTTCAGAGAAAACACACCTGCAACCTAGAAACACTCAGTGCAGTAAACATGCAACGCGTGGCGACAGACTCAAAATTACAAACAGAGGATGATCCCTGTTGTGTTTATGCGATTCTTCCTTGATGCAATCATAAAATCAATCCCAGCAACAGAGGCAAAGTCTGTGAGAGCACTTACAAAAGCACTTTGATTTCTTTTAGCATGTCGATTATTGTTACCCTCGTTAACAACAGCTCTGTACAATTATATGTTACGATGTTTCTTTATTGACAAATATTGCAATCACTAATTGTTGATTATTAATTAAAAAGAGATTTCTTGGTAATGCTGACCTGTTTATACCCATACTAACTGCTACCACTGTAATATTCGATAGCGGGCTCACATAATACTGGAAAACATGCTATGCTTGTTAACAAAAGCTCATTAGAACATAACTTAGAGGGTGCTTGGAGTGTTATTGGCATAATCTGATTAATAGGCTCGTCATTAAGGAGTAAGGAATAAGGAGTTTTTCATCATATGCACAATAGAAGTTTCAAACTTTGCTGATATTGACCAAGAAGCAAAACTGTGTACCAGAAAAGAATATACAGTTTCAAAAAGTCATTGGATAATTGCACATTTATCCCATTAAATGTCCCCATGCTGACCACTAAGAGTGCCACATCTTAAGGTTGCACACATGTGTGTTTTGTTATGGCTGAGCTGTTGTTGTAACATGCACTGACACACAATAAAGTGGAAAAAAATGCACTGTGAATTGTTCCATTTAGAGCCCATACTTCCTCTTGCTTTGTTTTTGTCTCCAACAGACCAGTACCTGGTTACTGTAATCTAGCCTAAAGCCAGCGAGAGAGAGCGAGAGACCTATGCCTCAGATCCATCTGGCCCTCACCTGGATACTATAGTATGCCCCGAAGCCTTTCAGATTAAAGAGCTGCCTTCAGTCACATTTACATTTACGCTCAGCGAGATTCCATACTGTTTCTAAAAGCACAAATAATGCTACACTGAAGCAATTGTTTTTCATCTTCCTCTGATGTTATGTTCAGTGAAGCACATCAGCGGGCTCTGTTTCTATTTTTCTCTCTGCATGTGTGCAGCACAACATGTTTGCACTATATTTGCCAATGTTTGCGTGAAGTTTTTATCTAGTTCAGATTCACCAAGAGACTTTTGCTCATGTGACTTCTGCCACTGTAATGTATGTGTATAATATAAAGTGAGTTTAAATGTCCTCATTATTCTTGAACGCCAAGCCTTTGAACACGTTTGCCTGATAACATACTTATGGCCGTGGTTAAATTCTGGCTGCTTGTTATGCTATGTGGGGGTTTTTTAGGCCAAAATATTCATATTAAATATTAATATTATTGTTGGAAGATTATCATCTGCCTCTTCAACACGAGACTTAATCGAGTTTTCCTTCAATTTTGTTAGTAACTTAAGGAAAGTCCTTGTAAGTCACCTTCGACATGGTTTGCAATGTGGGTTTTGTTATTTAAATACTATGGAAAATAATCCAGTCTAGTCTCTGTACAAGTACAAGAGTAACAAAATAGCACAGATACAGCCCTGCTTATACTATAGCGGTTGAACCACAAATGTGCGTGATGTTGAACGCTTTGATGCTAGGCCTGTTTACATGACATAATGATGCCCATGCTGTCAGTTTAGAGCATTTCAATTGTCTCCATTCCCTCAGAGAAGACACTCATCAGAGATCCACAGATGGTCTGGTTATGTGTCTGATTATAATGGGTAAAAAGATATGAATGAAAAAAATGGACTTCTGTGTCAGTGTTTGTTGTAATGCATGCCCGGAAAAAGCAGACTAGAGGGAGAGGGAGGGAGAGGAGAAGCACGTACACTAAAGAATTCAAGGTGGGACGTAAAATTTTGTGTAGAGTTTAGGGGGCGATCACTGAGAGTTGTGTTTACTGTTGGTAGAAAAATTAGCTAAAAACAACTATTGAAATTTTGGGCAGATGCACCATTGTCTGGCTTTGCCCTCTTTCCTCTCCCTTCCCTGTTCTTTTGTAATTATGTGTATAAATTTGCAAATCTCTGTTTGTATGTGCATGCATGCGTGCTTACAAACATTAGTGTATCGAGTGTACTCGAACTCTACGTGTACTTTCTCATTTTTTTTATGGGAAAAGCTCAACAAGTATATTTTTGGTCTGACTCTTAATACTGTTGCAGTTTACAGTGTTAGTCATTTTATTAAATTTGTTTACATTTACAAAATCTTATTTTCTGTCTATATTGTTGTGTGTGGCATGATGAAGAAAAAAGAACAGAAAAGGTCAGTTTTACGTGTTTAAAATTCAATTCATGATCAAATAAAGTGGGAAAAAAGATATTTCCTTAAACAGCTGCGTACCTGCTGACTTCTACAAAACCTGTCTTGCTTTAACATTTTGCTCGTCCATATGGAGTGTATTTAGGCTTTGATCATCCATATATCATCCTGTTTTCAGGAAGCAAGTTTAGTATGCTTTACTGTGTAAAGAGAGTCTTTCTTTCTGAAAGAAGTGATTAACTGAAGTGATCACTGGGGAGACTTAAAAGTGTACTGTGACCATGTAGGCGATGTCTAATTAACTAATATGACAGCCAGCTCAGTCCAGATGAAGAGCGCTGGTGTCACAGGTCATGTTTATGGCCTAAGGTGTGGGTGGTGTGGATCTGACCCTAGAGTCAAGTTCCAGCATGGACTTTCCCTGTGGACCCCAACTGAAGGAAGAAAAAAGACATTATGAATTTCATTGTGTTGGTTTCTCATATATAGTTTGTATTTTTTTTAATGCATTTAAACAAAAACGTTTCACACAGTGTATATTTTTTGCTTTCCTCCATTGTTTATTTGCATTTTTCCCAACTACAGTACTACACTGCTCATGTGCAATTAGCTTGTTGATGATCCATTTCAAATGTGTTCCTAAGGATGTAAAATTTTCATGTAATCAAATGGAAATTAGTTTTTTATTATTATGTGTTATTTTTAATGTATTTGCTAATGCAGAGGTATTGTTTGCAGTGGGACTCGAGATAACTTAAACACGTTGACATAAAAAAAGCTAGTAATATAATGGATAAGGTAATGAGGAGAGAGAGGGGGAAATTTCACAGGAGGAAATTCATACAACGGAAAAGCAACGACTAAATTAGCGTTTGATAGGAAAAACTGGTTTTATTTAAAGATGTGCTTCTTGGTTGTCATGTTATTGCCTGTGTAACACTTTCAGTTCTGTCAAATCTGAGTCTCAACTCACACTCGGGGACGTTGTTTTTCCCCCCCAAACAGGGAAACAAACGTCAAATGAAAAGTCTGGTTCTCCTCTTATGTGCAGCGTGTCTGTTTATCTCCTGGGAGACAGAAACAAAGAACTGTGTCTCAATATTCACCACCCTTTATTCTTTTTAGCTGTCACCCCATTTAGTTTTTAAAGAGAGCGCTGATGGTTAAATGTTAGACAAGAGTCGCAGCTTTTTGACAGATCTGTGGTGGTTGTAACTGCCTGTAGTTGTCTCTCAGTGTGGCCTTGCTCCCCCTAAGCTTCCTGCAGATTAAAAAACAACACTGTGCTAAGTGTGTATGCATTTATAGTGGTTTTCTCTTTATTCTGTTGCTGTTTTAAACATTTTGATTACGCCATTTTTGCAGTCAGAATCTATGACAAATAGAGCGATGAAATGAGTTCACATGACTTAAAATCTTGGCACCAGTTATATGTCATCCAGATTGGCTGCCAATGCGTGGCAGATGCTTTTTTTTATAGAGGGTGAATAAGTCAGTTTCTCTTTCTATAAAACTGTTTAATAAAATTCAGAGTTTATGCATGTGCCTGCTCAAGATTTATGGACAATGTGAAATATGGAAACAATCAGAACTCAACACAGTGATTCATTTTTAATAAAAACATCTTCCCACTGGGACACACGAGATTGAGTTTCATCTTTATTCTTACGAGGGGGGGAAAAGGCATTGATTTGCACATTAAACACATTAACACTATAGTTCATCGTTCTCTGCCAACCAATTACAACAATGTGATCAGTTTCAGTAAAAGCAGCCATTCCCATGGCAGACATACAGAAAACCATGCAGTTTGCGGGCGGCAACAGTCATGGTGGCAAAACATCCAAAAGCCACATTGATGCACTGCGATGGTGGTACTGAAGATCTCCATAATTCCAATTCCTTGATCTGTGCCCATCTGTGTATCTGGTGGCTTGCCTGCAGAGACTGTCTGTCATTTGTTCCAGCATGTCCCCTTAAAGTCTCTGTTACTCTCTGGGAACGTGGACCACAGGAACCCCTGGGGGGATTGAAGTCCTTAATGCTGTTGTGAGTACATTTAGGTCGTTGGGGGTCAAAGAGAACAAAATAGACAGGAAGACTGGCATAGAGAGAAACAGACACAGAAACGTAGAAAATACTAAACGGTAGAGAAAGGGGGTGGGCACAGGGGAGGTAGAAGAAGAATCTGAGTGGAAACACGTTTTTAGTATGAGCCTGAAATCCTTCTGAAGAAACAATAATTGGAAAAATATGAAGGGGAAATGGTGGATTTAACAATGAGAGCCTTCTTGTTCCTCTGTCACAAATGCAACTCCTTCAGTCCCTGAAGCTTACAGGTTTTTTTTTTTTCTTTTAAGAGTTGAACGCTAGTGTTGTAGTGAATAATAATTCACGTTTTAGCTGAGTGCTCCAGTGTTAGTACAGTAATCCTGTTCTTTTGTTACATCATAAGATAAAATTGGTTGTGAAAAACAAAAATAAGTAAATAAAAATGTGCTTTTTAGACATGTCAGTTACTGGTGCAATGTTTTTAGGGTCACATTTGAAGAATAAAGGTCACTGACGAGCTTAAATGTACATTTTTCGGTAATCATTATAATGACCTGATAACCTGACAATCATCAGTTCCCCGACTTGTAAAAAAGCTGTAGCAGAAAGTGCACCTCCCCTGTGGAGCGACAGAATCTGTATCAGACCATGTTTTAAAATACAGTCATGCTTTGTTTTAA
>VOQK01014797.1:61295-71852 GCA_015052645.1 Benitochromis conjunctus
GGTACAAGCTGCCAGTCACCAGACATCTAAGAAGGTTCAGGTTGATGGGATTCTTACTGAGAATTTAACTTATGGTAATATTCTCTGACTGTGCTGAACATCCTCATACTCAACCTGTCACTCAATTTATCAGTAACAGCCGTGCTAGTCACGCAATGTCCCAGAGCACGACTTTTACTTTGAACGCATGTTTCATTTTCGTGCTGTTGTACTGTTATTAAAACCTTTAAGTGACATTAATGGATAATAACAAAAAATAAATAAATATGACTTTTGTGTATTTGTCATAAAATACTTTTTAAAACTGGTCATCCCCAGTGACTCAGACCAGTGTTATTCATGCAGGTATTCAGCAGCTCATTTAGCTGTAATTTAAGCAATGTTTAGAGTGCTTTGGTCTTTGTTAACTCTATACTTTCTTGCCTCGGGGCTTTTTCCTCTGTGATGCCTATCATGTTGTTTATGGTAAACAAAAGCTGAAAGGGACTATATCTGGCTGCGGTGCATTCATTTGACAATGCTGATTAGCTGTCACACAAAAACAAGAACACAAAAGAACGTCACAGAACATCTCTACAGAGGTAAAATGTGCAATTCTCTGAGGTTAGTGTCTCTCTTCACATTCTGTTCTCTTTTTCGCTCAGTGATTGAAACAAAATGGGAGAGCCCACGCTGTCCTACACCACGTCACTTCCATTTTTGGACAGATCTTACAGCCACAAGAGAAAACCTAAAACAGCGACAATTGAAACTGTGCATAGGACACCATTGTTTTCATGCACAGTGGAGTCTTTCTTGCATTTTCCTTTTTTTAAATGTTCAAATTATGTATTTAAATTTCAAAGCAATCCCTACCATATGAGTATTCACTCTTGAGGGCCACGCATGGAGACAAAGAAAGTGGCTGATTTCAATTGTGCTCTGTCATTTCTTATTTATTATGGTTTGCTTGTAGATGGAGGTTGGGGGGGATGTTACCAAAAGTTAGAATCACATAAAAGGCTCTTTTTTTTCCCTTTTCTTCATTCATGCACATTACCCCATAAGACCAAAGTGTTACAAACAAAGAAGGATGTCCTTGTTCTTCCCAAAAGTAATCTCATATCCAGTAACACAGCTGCTTACCATGTAGATGAAAGGTGTAGTTTTATTGTGTTTCTACTGTGAATACATCCCCTTCCTATTGCCTAATGAAAGAGTGAGTTCCACAGGTGAAGCCCTCGGGGAGGAAAGGAGAAAAAAAGAAAGCAAAAGACATCTAAATAAAGCAATAAATTGTCATAAAATAATTAATTTACACAACTACACTCTTAAGTGGTACTCTTTTTTTTTCTGCAGTTTCAAAATCAGTAAAAGGATCAATCATAAAAATTCAAAATTTAGTCTACAGTATCACTTGCATATCGTGGAATTCAAATTTAAAAATTCACAAAGCACTGAATGATTGATGAAAATAATCAACTGTAGCGCAGCGCTTTACAGCAAGGTCGTCACATTCCAAAGGCCTGTGTTTAGCCTCCGACAACAATTAGATAAGAAAAACTGTTAAGATACCTCCAGCAGGTGTGCTCGCCATACTGAACTGGTTAAATCCAAAGGGAGAAGACTTTATACCAGTGATAAGTGATGTACTCTATTAATAACTGATTTACTTGTTGTTTTTCAAATGTAAAAAGAAATGTGATCTCTATACAACCTATTGTAATACAGGCCTATGTCCCAACCAACCCCCATCTCTCTCTCTCCCTCGCTCTCTCTCTCATTCGCTCTCTCTCTCTCTCACACACACACACACAGTCACTTAGGTAAGTCAAAATATTGTTGTCTCACAAAGTCAGGGTAATTAAAGGAGATGGTGATCTCTGTGACCTTACCACACCCAACACTTAGCTTGGCATGTTTTCTGCATATAGCCCCACCCAACCACGCATGTATGACAATAGAAGGGATCACAAAGCCAGTAAAGAAGACTGGTGTGTGTGTGTGTGTGTGTGTGTGCGTGCGTGTGTGTGTGTGTGTGTGTGTGTGTGTGTGTGTGTGCGTGTGTGTGCGTGTGTGTGTGTGTGTGTGAGTAGGAAAAATAGAAAAAGAAAATGAAAGAAATTATCGACATCTCACAAGAGATCTCACAAGAGATAGCTGTGGTGGATTCTTGACGGATTTAACTGTGAATAGCTTTGTTTTGATTTTACTGGTCTTCAGGAAGTGTTCTTTTGTAGCAATCACTACCACCAGAGGGCTCTCTTTCTCTCCGATCTATTGGCTTTTGGGCATTTTAGCAGATACTGGGACTAATCTACAGCAGCACTGAAGTCTGAAATTGCAATTAAAGAATAAAATCAAAATGTATATATCTATCTATCTGACTAAAATATGTATTATAATCACCCTTAATGTGTAATTTTCTCAACAAATTTGTCCCACTGTGGAATCAAATATAGGTATTATTTAAATGCTCCATTTACAAATTTACTTTTCAAATATATATTTTCTTTTTTTGGCAGAGCATTTCTTATAGCTCAAATTAATTGAAGCCAGGATGAATTTCCTAAAGTGGTTTGTTAATAGAAACTGAAGCAAAGAGGTAATCAGGAGGAAAGAAAAGTGGACACTGACTTTAGCTTAGCACGTGCTCAGAGCGTTTTTCAGACATCCCAGTGGGTGGTATTAATTGATGCAACTTTCTAATGAATGGGGCAGATGTTTGCCTAGGGCTTTGTTCTAATAATGATTATCAAACCAACAAACTGAAGCGTGCTTGATTTTTGTAGCTCTGGATATCAAAGCAAGTCATTTGAAGTGAGTGACATGCAAGTCAAGCCATCTTTGACAAATGTCATCAGTGTCTCAGCGTTCACATGACGTAAGGCAGGCATTGCCTGATAGACAACTATCGCATGAAGCCAGAGTCAACCAGTCTCAAAAAGGGTGAAAAAAATGCTGTATTCCAGTTTTTTATCAATCCTTTATTATCAGTTAATAAAGGTTATAGCCTAGGATTATTTAAATCTGTGTTTACCTGGACATGTGAGGGCTCGTCATCTCTTAAAGCTTTAAACTGTAGTTATAACACATGAAACAATATCTACAAAAAGCACACTTAATGCCATTCACATTTTCTTGATATTTCCTATATGCTTGTTACAGTAGTCTACTTTTGAATAAGTGACAATCACATTTTGTCATGACTAACAACGTTCATCTTTTTCACACTGACAGAAACACACTGTTTTTTCTGGATCAGTTAATTTTTTTTTTTTTAAATGTTGATTTACCAAGCTCATAACTCACCAACAACAGCGAGAGATCCACGTATAAGAGAAGCTGTAAAATGTCAGATAATCTCTGCACTATTTGTTGAGGAGCATATCTAATAAAGGGGTCCTGGCAGTTACCAAGCAGAGATTCCTACATGCAGCCAGGCAGCCTACATTAATTCTCTGCCCCCTCAGGCTTTCTGCCACAATGTTAAGACATGTTACACACGTTGCCTCTTTGTAATTCCCAGTGACAGCACTGGTGCTCAGGGCCAGACCCGTAACCCTGAACGCCGCCCTCACAAAGACGCCTTGGGAATACAGAAAACCCACAAGGTCCAGTACAGGTTGTGTTTGTCACTTTTTCTGCCCAGTCTCCCATCGCTCTGCCTCCTCTCACTCACCCGTACACTTACACATAATTCTTTATGTACTCATATGACAACACTCCACTGCTCTAAAATGACCCACAGTTCTCCTTTCTTTATCCAACAACCCAGACAGTTTGAAGACTAAATCCCACATCTCTTGTTTATCAGTAATACAATGTAACACAGTTTACTCTGATATCCTTAACTCCAATGCCGTGACCATCCAATAACAACTAACTCAACCTATTTTATATAACCATGAGTTACTGTCACACACCTGCTATTTATACATTTCTTTGTTGCTCTGGACAAAAAATATTTTGTTAGATATAAATTTTCTTTCTTTCTGCTTTTTTCAAATTTCTGGTGAAAAATTGTTAATATCATTTAAAATAAAAAAAAGTTTGCATATTTTTAAAGTGCTTCAGGTATTCTGAAACTTAGTCTCCCACACTTGACCCTTCAACATAAGTTAACATTACACTTTGGTAGGTGCCAGCATAGCTCACTGGCTTGAGCAGGTGACCCAGTCGCAGAAACCTAATGCAGGTCTGAGTTCAAATCTGCCCCAAGGCCATTTACTGTATGTCTTTATCCAAGCTTTCCTGCCTCTCCCAGTAAAGGCTTAAAATACTCACCAAAAAAACATTACACTTTACAATTGTTATAGTTTGTATATAATTGATATCTTTTGTGATGAAACGTGTGGAATGTATGTCCTCTGGGCAGCGTACTTGTCACGGACCTGAATCTCACTCTCTCACTGTTGTTCTCTAGGTCTGTGCACCATGGTTGACCTCCTGAAGACCACAGGGTGAGTATTTGACTCGGCATTGCATGACAACACAGCAGCTTTTCCACCCTGATTAAAGCCACTGCCAGAGTGAGTCAGATCCAGGCATACTTCATGTGCCTACACCCTGCCTCTCTGCCCTGAAAACTCCTGTTCCTTCTTTCAAGAAACATCTAAAAGGGGTTAAGATATACTATCAGCCGGGCTGCTCAGTCAGGTTCACTTAGCAGAAACATGAGGAACTGAATTAATAGTGTTCCACAAGAAACTTGGGAACACCTGGGGCAGCGAAGACGAATTCTTAATGTCACAAATGAATATGCAAATATCATCGAATGTCATAACACATGCGTTAGTCATTCCCTGATCCAAGAGCAGCTAGGATGCCAGGCAGCTATCGCTGCACTAGTGATGCCTGAAGAACACAACCTCTTCCATGAACAAGTGAGAGATATGAACTTTCAGCCAGAGCAGTGCAGGTCTGGGATTTACAGCCGCCACTGGATGCGCTGAGTTTCTGTTTAGAAGTGAGAACTTTTTATACACATTTAATAAATTTAAGAAAGAGAGGAATAAACAGAATTAAATCAAACATTAAGGAGCAATTAAGCAAAACTAGAGAGAGAAGCAAAACGATGTAGAATTTGGTCCTCTAACTCTCAAAGACTTTCAGCCATGTCTTGAGATTTTTTCTTCTTGATTTCTTATCATCAGGAGACAGACGTTCCTGTTCCACCTTTCAACCGTAAATGTAAAACTCATTGCATTATTAATCGTAACATATGAGATTGTGTAACACGGACAGGTCTGAGCACTGTTTTCTGGAGACACACCTGTTCTATTTGAGGATTCTGATGGTAATAAAATGCAGAATGACTAACGCTGCTAACTATTGATGTGTTTGACTGGCAAATTACTGGATTTAATAATGAATGTTGAAATCATTTCTGTGCGAAATCCGTTTTAATGAGTCACCTGAGATTTCATTTGGTGCCCTGCCAATTTCATTAAACTAAAAGGAAAAAACAGATCTGAAAATTTTCCCCCAATAAAACAACACTTCAGCTCTTTCCTGCTGTGTGTGTCTGTTAAAAATAGTCACCATCAAATTGACAGGTAACAGCTGTTTCTTTTTATAGTTGGGTATTTATTGAGATACCAGCTTTTTTTTATTATTTTAAAATAATATTATTATTAAATTGCAATTAAATGAAACTGAAAAAAAATATTACACGCTACGCTGTTTGCTTAAGGCTAGAGCCTGACCGGTATAGGATATTTAACACAACAGCGCAGCTTAAAATAATCTTGGTATTATTGTAAGTCAACAGTGAAGTTGCAGAGTGCCTTCTGTTGGGCAAACCATGGAACATCAACACTCCACAATGGTGGAAGGGTGTTTCTCACGTCACTTTTTTTTTTTTTTTTCATGTATAGGCTACCATAAATACCAAAACCAATATTTTGGCAAACATCTGACGTTGTATTATTTTTTTACAATATATTGGGGAGGGTCTACTAAAGACACCTTCAGGTGTAGTTATACACAGAAATCATCGACCAAACCAAACCTCAACCCCCCGGACGATGTCTTGCACAAAATTCAAATTTGTACTAGAAAAGAAAATGAGCAGAAGTATGTTTGTAGGGTTATAATATATGCCCATTAAAGAAATGATTAGTATAAGTGTTTTATGGCTTGTCACTACTATAAGAAAGTTAAAAGTTGGTTTTGTTCTGTTTGCACTTAAGAAAGTCTACAGTGTCATGATAAGGAGAAGCCGACATTTACTCATGGTAGGAAGAAGTCACACACTTTGTTCATCTGCTTAAGATTACGTTTGCTCCAAGAAGAAAGGTTGTATGGTACGTCGACCAGCTTACCACGATTTCTCAGGAGCATTGAATGGTTAATGTAAAGGAAGAGAAGTTTGTGGGCATGTTTTCAGTCTGCCTGTGTTGCAATAACCAGAGTTGCAGTGACGTGTGCGTGGATCCATACAAAACCAAACACACAGAGAATGACTCGCACACACATTCACAAACATACCCACATACTCTCACATGTGGATGGAAGTAATTAGAGTAGAACAAAGCTGAAAAATTAAAGTGGGGAGGAAATGTTGAAAACACAAGTTTGGTAAATGACCTCATAAACACCCAGTGCCCTCGCACTCCTGCACTCTCTCTCTCTCTCTCTCTCTGTATGGCTCGTGGTCTCTCTCTCTCTCTCTCTCCATTTCTCCCTCTGTCACTGTTTTACAATGATTTCAGTTTGTTTTTCCTCTGTTTTGTTGTGAGATGTAAATGAAGAACATCAAACGATCCCCCTCCTCCCCGCCCGTCTCTCTCCCACTGTCAGTCCAGCTTGGCTGCATACTCTCTTCATCTGGTCCTCATATGGGCTTCATTCCCCCCTACTGCAATCCAGCCCAAAACTATTTCCTCTTTCAATTTCCAAGGGAAGTTGTTAAATGGTTTCTGAACCAAACAAGGCTTTTTTTCTCTCTCCTCTTTTTTTCTTCCTCGGCTACTTTTCGTACTTTTTGTGTTGTTTAGTATGCTATAATGAAGTACCAAGCAATAAAGCTGGAGGAGAGGAAATAAACCATTCCACATTCAGATTATAACTAATCTAAATAAACATTCCACGAGCAGTTCTATTTATTTACATGAATACATTTAAAAGGGATGTTAAAATGGAAATAAAATCATTACCAAAGTGAAAATTAAACTGTTAAGTTGTTAACACATGCAACACTGAATCTCTGTCTCTCTCACACACACACACACATGCATACACACACATGCACACACACACACAGCCTTTGTCCTGAGTATGCAGTCAGGCGGGAAGGAGAGCTATTACCACAGGGCCAGAGAAGCATACTCATCTAAAGGACAAATGCTAACCAGGCAGACTTTCCTCATCCCTCTCCCTCCTGCCCTCCTCTCTGTGCCCTCTAACCTAGCTACCAGTACAGAGAACAGAGAAAGAGGGGATCTATAAATCCACCCCCTCCTTCCCACTTCTCTCTATTCCCCCTATTTGTCGGTGGCAGAGGAGAGGCGAGGCTGGAGGTGGTGTGTAGCAGGTCTTCAGAGTAAGCTGTGATGACAGGTGTCACTGGGTCTCATGGGCAGACCTGTGACGAGTGTCCTGCTCACTTACAATCCTCACTTTGGCGCTTTTCACAAGTCACGAACTGATGAGTGCCAAAAGAGGGTACGAGGATTCATTTGCCCGTTTTGTGTTCCCTTAAAGCTGGTGTACACACTGGGCACTTGCATGAGCACACACAGATGAAAGCACATGCAGTCCCATAATGCCAAGCGTGTGAAGCGCACCATTTCTGCGCAGAAAAACTTAGATATGTGTACACATGTGCATGAATCTGCACACACACCCTCCCTCAAGCCTGGCACTACACACACGCCGGCTGCCAAGCCAGTTTAGTGTAGTCTGGGAGAGTTACTGTCTTAGGGCAGGGACAATGCAAACAAAGCCTGTAGCTCCTCCATACAGTGGGTAAATCAGCTGTGCCGCGGGAACAGAGAGAAGAAACTCAAAGGCACGTCTGTCTCATTTAATATGATTTACAAAGAGGTTTTGTCGGGTGCAGAGAGCTTGTTCACACTCCTGAAAGTCTGTTCCGATGATAAATGATGACCAAACAACTTCATTTAGGGTTGTTTGTGTTTCTAAATGCACATGGCCTGGTGTTGGCTTTTCAGAAAGCCGTACGATCGGTTCTGTGAACCAAATTAATTGTACAAAAAAACAGCATTGACTTGCTGTTGCCATTGATGTAAGTGCCAGATATTCCTTGTTATGTCAGTTTGTGTTGTTATCATGTGAGCTTACAGGGTTCTCATGGTTTTTTTCGCACTTAGCATGCGATGTAAAAGGAAAAGAGAAACAGCTGTTAGAGAATAGTGCTATTAAGGCTGAATTATGGCAGAGATGAGCATTAAGAAATCAAATACGTGTGTGTGTGTCTACTGAAGGTATTCCCTTTCACCTCAGTTAATACAATGTTAGCTCAGCATCTAAGAGCTAACCTTTTTCTCTCCTAAGAGCCCTGGCTCCTCGAGTGATGTGATCACAGCAGGACAAGGCAGGCAATATGGCCCGGGAGGGGCTGACCATTCATCAGATCATGGCAATTACTGCATTTCCATTTCACATGGGATCTCAGCAGGGATACATACTCATGAAGTCCCTCTTTTCTATGTGGAACAGGGGCCGGCCTTCCTTCTTTTATCCTGGAGCCCTGTTCAAGGAGGCTAATGAGCATCGGCCTGGTACCTCTACTCCAGGAGGGCGGCTCCTATTCAACCACGGTTCCTTCTGTGAAAACACATGTATTTAAGAAAGGCCGAGTCAAAGCCAATTCAGTAGACACACCGATCCTCTCCTGCGCTCATGCCCCACAGTTTCTTCTCCCTGCTGTGGCACACAAATGGTCAAAGGCCAGTTCTACCTTTTAACGCTATGTCACGCTCAAAGGGAGGCTGGCAGGGGATATAGAAGAGAGCTGTGTTTATTTAAACATGTCTTTATAAAGCAGTGGGGGGACGTGTTAAATACAGTCTGGAATGGCCTCAATGTACTCACCAGGAGTGAAGCTGCAGTGTTGGCTGCTGCTGCTGCAGGCCTCTTAGGTATCACTGTCACTCAGGCGCTTCCTAAAGCCTCTTTAAATGTCACCAAAGCTCTTTAACTACACTGTGTCAGAGTGTGCATGCATGCATGTGATCCCAGTGACAAGATTAAATGAATCTTAACTTCTTTAAATGTATTATGGTTTCAGAATATGCCATTATTTATTTATTTTTTTGGTACTGACTTTCTTTATTGATCGGCTACCTTGTATCCAATCAATAATAAATACAGTAAATGTTATAAAAATAAGGATTCACTGAAGTCTGAGCACTGAATTATGTTGTACATTTATCACATAATTGTCCTTTTCCAAGAATAGAAGATCTGAATATGAGTTAATAAAGCCAGTGACATTTTCACCATTCACTGAATACATTTCACGTCTGTCTAAAATGCCAAGCAACTATTTATCACCGCCTTTTACATAATATTGAGTCGTAATTTAATTATATAATTTCTAATTTAATAAAAGTGTTTTCATTTGTATTTTCTTTTACTTTTGTTTGCTTTTGAGTTCTTTATCATGTTTGGACTTTGTGAATGTAACTCAGTTTGACAGATTCACTGAAGAGATTCATTCTGATTATACTTTCTTTCACTAAAAATCCTCGCCTGTGTTGATTCAGTGAGAGTAAACATGTGTTTAGTTATTTTTACATGTCTAATAGCAGGAGGTTTTCACGGTTGACTTTGTGCAGAACTGCAGGAAGACGCAACCCTGTCCGTTTGTCATGCCTCGACTTCATCACAGACTTGTCACTGCTTTGATCTTCGACTGCTAAAGCTAGCCTCCCAAACTGGGTTAATTTGTGCTAATAACGAGACTGTTAATGAAGACCTCCACTGTTCATTGGCTTAAACTAATTAATCACTGGCCTGGCTTGAACAAGGGGGTGGGGTGAATAACTAAACTATGGACATTAATTTCCTTGTAAAATTATCAGGGATGACTTTCTATGTGATGCAAAAAAAATTTTGTTTGCTTGTTTTTTGTTTTGATTATCTAGTTTTATCAATATAAAAATGTATTCTTAATGTTTTTAAAGCAGTTTAAAGATGTAAATAATAGATTTAATATTATTAATTAATAATATTTAGTATTAACTTGTGGTGTGTCAGAGCATCATTTGGCGGGGACACTGTCATTTGCTCTAACCATCCCCCTGCAAGCCCATGAGGCTCGAGGAGGACATTTGCATTTATGCAGATTAAATTAATCTGTTGATCTCCATGTCTGACTAATGAAGAAGGCGTCGTGTGTGGATGGTGAGTGGATATGGATGTCTGTGCGCATGAAGAGGACGGGTTAATTAGGGAAACTGCGCCTGGGCTTCCCTAAAAGGTCACACATTGCCAAAGGCTTGAATACATTCTCATCTCTTGACATGCCACAAAGTGACAAGTGCAATGACAGTTTTACTATTTTTTTTATCATATATTTCTTTATATACTTTATATTTTTTCATATAT